>WNGS01107849.1:84364-96513 GCA_020271785.1 Procambarus virginalis | reverse complement strand
CAGTAGCAGCTGCCTTCATGGTCCAATAGCAGCTGCCTGGCATGGTCCAGTAGCAGCTGCCTGGCATGGTCCAGTAGCAGCTGCCTTCATGGTCCAATAGCAGCTGCCTAGCATGGTTCAGTAGCAGCTGCCTTCATGGTCCAATAGCAGCTGCCTGGCATGGTCCAGTAGCAGCTGCCTTCATGGTCCAATAGCAGCTGCCTGGCATGGTCCAGTAGCAGCTGCCTTCATGGTCCAATAGCAGCTGCCTTCATGGTCCAATAGCAGCTGCCTGGCATGGTTCAGTAGCAGCTGCCTAGCATGGTCCAATAGCAGCTGCCTGGCATGGTCCAGTAGCAGCTGCCTAGCATGGTCCAGTAGCAGCTGCCTAGCATGGTCCAGTAGCAGCTGCCTTCATGGTCCAATAGCAGCTGCCTGGCATGGTCCAGTAGCAGCTGCCTTCATGGTCCAATAGCAGCTGCCTTCATGGTCCAATAGCAGCTGCCTGGCATGGTCCAATAGCAGCTGCCTTCATGGTCCAATAGCAGCTGCCTGGCATGGTCCAGTAGCAGCTGCCTTCATGGTCCAATAGCAGCTGCCTGGCATGGTCCAATAGCAGCTGCCTTCATGGTCCAATAGCAGCTGCCTGGCATGGTCCAGTAGCAGCTGCCTGGCATGGTCCAGTAGCAGCTGCCTTCATGGTCCAATAGCAGCTGCCTTCATGGTCCAATAGCAGCTGCCTGGCATGGTCCAGTAGCAGCTGCCTTCATGGTCCAATAGCAGCTGCCTGGCATAGCCCAATAGAGGACAGAAAGGTCAGGCATGACCTTTATTATCCTGAAAGTTCACAAAGATGAAAGGCAAGGTCATAGAAAGGTCAGGAAATGCCTGACAGTGGTCAAGAGAGTTCACATAAAGGTAATGGAAGGCTGATACGAATGTAAATAAGGAGTTATTTGAGATTATTTTTACTACATATATCAGAATAATTCCTGAATTTGTTGTAGTAGCCAAGATCCAATGCCTTAAAAATCACGGAAGGAAGCTGGAGAAATTCCAAAAGTAAGTCACCAGATTAGTCCCTGAACTGAGAGTTATGAGTTATGAGGAAAGACTATAGAAATTAAACATTACATCTCTGGAAAATATGAAAAAAATTGAGGAAACATGATCACTCCATTTAAAATACTTGAGAGGGGAAATAGAGAGGTTACACAGAGACAGAATTTGAACGCTGCTTTCTTGATGAGAACAAACTGGCTCACAACTGATGATGTTCGATTATTTTACCGAACGGTGCTGTGCTAACGTCCTCTGTTCGTATCACCCGTTACTAACTACTTCATCCAGTTAGTTAGAAGCAGTTAGTGAGGAAGGGGGGGGAAGGGGAGGGGGGTCGATACGAACAGAGAGCCTCTTCTAACGTCGTCCACGCACAAGAAATATACCTAACATAGACCTAACTAGATACCACATTCGAATGTAATATAAGCATACTTTATACACGAAAATAACTATTTATACACCATGTATTGTATTTATACACTATACTGCACATTCAATTTGATGAGTTTTTCCCCAAGGTCGGGCAGGGATGTGCTGTAAATCTCCCAACATTCACTTCTAGGCTGACTGTCCCTTAGTAAACATTCTCTTGACACTGATACGCGTAAGATCGAGTCGTAAGATCGAAGCGTAAGATCGAGTCGTAAGATCGAAGCGTAAGATCGAGTCGTAAGATCGAAGCGTAAGATCGAGTCGTAAGATCGAAGCGTAAGATCGAAGCGTAAGATCTAGGCGTAAGATCGAAGCGTAAGATCGAAGCGTAACATCGAGTCGTAAGATCGAAGCGTAAGATCGAAGCGTAAGATTGAGTCGTAAGATCGAAGCGTAAGATCGAAGCGTAAGATCGAGTCGCAAGATCGCAGCGTAAGATCGAGGCGTAAGATCGAGTCGTAAGATCCAGTCGTAAGATCGAGTCGTAAGATCCAGTCGTAAGATCGAGTCGTAAAATCCAATCGTAAGATCGAGTCGTAAAATCCAATCGTAAGATCGAGTCGTAAGATCCAGGCGAAAGATCGAGTCGTAAGATCCAATCGTAAGATCGATTCGTAAGATCGAGTCATAAGATCGAGTCGTAAGATCGAGTCGTAAGATCGAATCGAAAGATCGAGTCGTAAGATCCAATCGTAAGATCCAATCGTAAGATCGATTCGTAAGATCGAGTCGTAAGATCGAGTCGAAAGATCGAGTCGTAAGATCCAATCGTAAGATCGATTCGTAAGATCGAGTCGTAAGGTCGAGTCGTAACATCGGGTCGTAAGATCAAGGCGTAAGATCGAGGCGTAAAATCGAGTCGTAAGACGGAGTCCACCGAGCACGTGAAGTCTCTGACACACAGCTTCTGCTTCACCCTGTAACCTGGCGCTCGATAGCCCAACCACTTTGGCTCCACGGTAGAGCGACGGTCTCGCTCCATGCAGGTCGGAGTTCAATCCCCGACCGTCCACAAGTGGTTGGGGCACTATTCCTTATCCCCCCGTCCCATCTCAAATCCTTATCCTGACCCGTTCCAAGTGCTGTATAGTCTAATGGCTTGGCGCTTTCTCCTGATAGTTCTCTAATTAATTAGAGAACTAATTAACGAAAAAAACACTAATTAACGAAAACCAACGAATTCGTTAAATGAATTTAACGAATTCGTTAAATTTAACGAATTCGTTGGGGCCCAGGAGCTGAAGCTTATTACGTGTAAGTGGTGGGGGGCCAGGAGCTGAAGCTTATTATGTGTAAGTGGTGGGGGCCCAGGAGCCAAAGTATACTCCCAGTGAGTGTGATAATGTCCATGGAGGCTTTTAAATTATTAAATTATTTTTTCCTTTATCTTTCTTGGCTTGATTGAGCACTTTAGCTCAAAGCTAAAGCGTTAATTAACGTAAATTATCCAACTAGGTGATTGAATATTAATGAGTAATCCCCAGGGCCAATTAGAGGCTTCATATATATCGTTTGCGATTTGAGTATATCGTATAATTGTTGGTAATAATATAATATTAAATGGGCAGCCCAGAGGTGCTTGGGTCGACGCCATTTAAGGACAGTGAGCTCCCCGAACTACATATCTGCCATTAGAATGTGCACTACACATGTGGACATCTACATAAGTACCTTGCAAGTAAACTTATCACACGACAACACCAGCAACAAAAAATGGGACGAATTTATTAGGTTGCAATAAGAGCCGACTCTACATAAAGGGGGTCAATGGGGAACAACACCAAGCTGCATTTGACAGTTATACTCAACCCATCAGACATTATAGCATGCAACATGAGACTATTGCCATGCGCCTCGCCTCCCTCCCTCGACAAAGAAATTAACAAATAAACTAACAATTATTTTTTAAAGACATAAAAAAGTATTAAAACCAGTAATGAATAATATAAATGAATAAATATATATATATATATAAATATTTATGGCACACAATGTGTGAGTGTTTACTATTTGTGTCTGTTGAATCGAGTTCTTAGCTCTTGGACCCAGCCTTTCTATCAATCTTTTTTTCCTCTATTATATCTACTACATATATATCTCTCTAGCACACACACACATATCCCCAGGGAGCAGCGCGAAGCAGCTGTCTAACTACCAGGTACTTATTTACTGCTAGGTGAACAGGTGCATCAGGGTCAAAGAAACTCTGCCCTTTTTTTCAGCCTCGGCTGGGAATCGAGCTCGTGTCCTTGGGACTACAACTCAAGAGTACTGTCCACTCAGCCGGGAGGGGCCATGGTGTACTCACCTTGTTGTGCTTGCGGGGGTTGAGCTTTGGCTCTTCGGTCCCGCCTCTCAACTGTTAATCAACAGGTGTACAGGTTCCTGAGCCTATTGGGCTCTATCATATCTACATTTGAAACTGTGTATGGAGTCAGCCTCCACCACATCACTTCCTAACGCATTCCATTTACTAACTACTCTGACACTGAAAAAGTTCTTTCTAACGTCTCTGTGGCTCATTTGGGTACTAAGTTTCCACCTGTGTCCCCTTGTTCGTGTCCCACCCGTGGTGAAGAGTTTGTCTTTGTCCACCCTGTCAATTCCCCTGAGAATTTTGTAGGTGGTTATCATGTCTCTCCTTACTCTTCTTACTGTGTGAGTGTGTACTCACCTATTTGTGCTTGCAGGATCGAGCATTGACTCTTGGATCGTGTGTGTGGGTGTGTGCGTGCGTGCGTACGTGCGTGCGTACGTGTTTCACCACCAATGTCAACAAACTCACCGTTCGTGCTTCAAGTTCAAGTACATTTATTAAGTCCATAAAATACTCCTCAAAAAAATAGCGTAGCTTAGGCTATGTCTACCCACTAACCAGGTGCACTAACCGGTCTCACTAACCGGTCGCACTCAAAAAGACGGCCCTTCCCCCCCCCCTCACACCACAACACCCACACAACCACCATCTCCTCACATCACCAAACAACTCACAACTTACCAGTGCCACGTTGTGAGGACGAGCTGACTGCTGTCACTGCACACAATATTGCAAAGGAAATAAGAATTCTGAACTCCTGGAAATCGGCCACCAGCAGGGCCACCAGCAGGGCCACCAACAGGGCCATCAGCAGGGCACCAGCAGGGCCACCCAGGGCCACCAGCAGGGCCACCAACAGGGCCACCAACAGGGGCCACCAGCAGGGCCACCAACAGGGCCACCAACAGGGCCACCAGCGGGGCCACCAACAGGGCCACCAACAGGGCCACCAGCAGGGCCACCAACAGGGCCACCAGCAGGGCCACCAACAGGGCCACCAACAGGGCCACCAGCGGGGCCACCAGCAGGGCCACCAACAGGGCACCAACAGGGCCCCAGCAGGGCCACCAGCAGGGCCACCAACAGGGCCACCAACAGGGCCACCAACAGGGCCACCAGCAGGGCTACCAGCGGGGCCACCAACAGGGCCACCAACAGGGCCACCAGCAGGGCCACCAGCAGGGCCACCAACATGGCCACCACCAGGGCCACCAGCAGGGCCACCAGCAGGGCCACCAGCAGGGCCACCAACAGGGCCACCACAGGGCCACCAGCAGGGCCACCAGCAGGGCCACCAACAGGGCCACCAGCAGGGCCACCAACATGGCCACCAGCAGGGCCACCAGCAGGGCCACCAACAGGGCCGCCAGCAGGGCCACCAACAGGGCCACCAGCAGGGCCACCAGCAGGGCCACCAGCAGGGCCACCAGCGGGGCCACAAGCAGGGCCACCAACAGGGCCACCAGCAGGGCCACCCACAGGGCCACCAACAGGGCCACGAACAGGCACCAGCAGGACCACCAGCAGGGCCACCAGCAGGGCCACCAGCGGGGCCACAAGCAGGGCCACCAACAGGGCCACCAGCAAGGCCACCAGCAGGGCCATAAAGACCACCTCGAACCCCGGGTCGCTGGAGGGGTAAGCAGGCGTCCAGCGACTAAGAGCATTCTTAATGACTCCCCGGAATTGAAAGAGAAAATTCGTGATATCCTTCGATTTGATGATTTTTTTTTCGAATTGCAAATTTGTTGTGGGAGTAGTGGAGATCCGGAGAGAGAGAGAGAGAGAGAGAGAGAGAGAAGGGCAGTAGGAGGAGCAGGAGAAGGAGGAGGAGAGGAAGCAGGAGAGGAAGGAGGATGGATGGAAGGAGAAGGAGAAGAGGAGAACGAGGAACAGGATGAGGAAGAAGAGGATAAACATTACTGGTAGAGGAGAAGAACGTGATGAGAATGGTAATAAATATTACATGCCAGTGACTATTAATTCTATTAATATTTCCATATCAATATTAACACGATTTTTGTCCCTTAATTCCTCCCTTAATTCCATTTCTCATCTTTATTTCTCAACCTCTACACTCTTTCAACTTTATTTTCAGCTTTACTTTTTCTAATATAACTTTCCAAATTCAACTGAACTTCACCTTTAGTTCGCATACTTTACTTTTCAACTTTTCTTCGCTACTTTACTATAAAGCTACACAGCAATGTGAAATAAAGTTTAAGCGCTGCAGTTCCGGGTTGAAATATGAATATTAAAAAGTTTTTGGAACGAGAGAAAGTGCGAATTCAATTTTTTTTGCAACCGTGTTTGTAAGTCTCTTGGCCTATACCTGTGAGTCCATTAGCCTTGTGAGTCTGTGTGTGTGTGAGTCCATTAGTCTTGTGAGTCTGTGTGTGTGTGAGGCCATTAGCTTTGTGAGTCTGTGTGTGTGTGAGGCCATTAGCCTTGTGAGTCTGTGTGTGTGTGAGTCCATTAGTCTTGTGAGTCTGTGTGTGTGTGAGGCCATTAGCTTTGTGAGTCTGTGTGTGTGTGAGGCCATTAGCCTTGTGAGTCTGTGTGTGTGTGAGGCCATTAGCCTTGTGAGTCTGTGTGTGTGTGAGGCCATTAGCTTTGTGAGTCTGTGTGTGTGTGAGGCCATTAGCTTTGTGAGTCTGTGTGTGTGTGAGGCCATTAGCCTTGTGAGTCTGTGTGTGTGTGAGGCCATTAGCCTTGTGAGTCTGTGTGTGTGTGAGTCCATTAGCCTTGTGAGTCTGTGTGTGTGTGAGGCCATTAGCCTTGTGAGTCTGTGTGTGTGTGAGTCCATTAGCTTTGTGAGTCTGTGTGTGTGTGAGGCCATTAGCTTTGTGAGTCTGTGTGTGTGTGTGAGGCCATTAGCTTTGTGAGTCTGTGTGTGTGTGAGGCCATTAGCTTTGTGAGTCTGTGTGTGTGTGAGGCCATTAGCTTTGTGAGTCTGTGTGTGTGTGAGTCCATTAGCCTTGTGAGTCTGTGTGTGTGTGAGTCCATTAGCCTTGTGAGTCTGTGTGTGTGTGAGGCCATTAGCTTTGTGAGTCTGTGTGTGTGTGAGTCCATTAGCCTTGTGAGTCTGTGTGTGTGTGAGTCCATTAGCCTTGTGAGTCTGTTGTGTGTGAGGCATTAGCTTTGTGAGTCTGTGTGTGTGTGAGGCCATTAGCTTTGTGAGTCTGTGTGTGTGAGGCCATTAGCTTTGTGAGTCTGTGTGTGTGTGAGGCCATTAGCTTTGTGAGTCTGTGTGTGTGTGAGGCCATTAGCTTTGTGAGTCTGTGTGTGTGTGAGGCCATTAGCTTTGTGAGTCTGTGTGTGTGTGAGGCCATTAGCCTTGTGAGTCTGTGTGTGTGTGAGGCCATTAGTCTGTGAGTCTGTGTGTGTGAGGCCATTAGTCTCGTGAGTCTGTGTGTGTGTGAGGCCATTAGTCTCGTGAGTCTGTGTGTGTGTGAGGCCATTAGCCTTGTGAGTCTGTGTGTGTGAGGCCATTAGTCTCGTGAGTCTGTGTGTGTGAGGCCATTAGTCTCGTGAGTCTGTGTGTGTGTGAGTCTATTACCTTGTGAGTCTGTGTGTGTGAGGCCATTAGCTTTGTGAGTCTGTGTGTGTGAGTCCATTACCCTTGTAAGTCTGAGTGTGTGAGTCTGAGTGTGTAAGGCCATTAGCCTTGTGAGTCAGTGTGAGTTCATATATGTTTCTTAGCAGCTTTGCAAACGAATTATCCATTGTTATATTCCAGTGTTTGCGGTTAACACCCATAGTTTGGCTCACAACGGCAGACACTTAGAAGGTCTGTCTGCTGCCTCAGTACACTTAGAAGGTCTGTCTGCTGCCTCAGTACACTTAGAAGGTCTGTCTGCTGCCTCAGTACACTTAGAAGGTCTGTCTGCTGCCTCAGTACACTTAGAAGGTCTGTCTGCTGCCTCAGTACACTTAGAAGGTCTGTCTGCTGCCTCAGTACACTTAGAAGGTCTGTCTGCTGCCTCAGTACACTTAGAAGGTCTGTCTGCTGCACCAGTCCACTTAGAAGGTCAGTCTGCTGCACCAGTACACTTAGAAGGTCTGTCTGCTGCCTCAGTACACTTAGAAGGTCTGTCTGCTGCACCAGTACACTTAGAAGGTCTGTCTGCTGCACCAGTCCACTTAGAAGGTCAGTCTGCTGCACCAGTACACTTAGAAGGTCTGTCTGCTGCCTCAGTACACTTAGAAGGTCTGTCTGCTGCCTTAGTACACTTAGAAGGTCTGTCTGCTGCCTCAGTACACTTAGAAGGTCAGTCTGCTGCCTCAGTACACTTAGAAGGTCTGTCTGCTGCCTCAGTACACTTAGAAGGTCTGTCTGCTGCACCAGTACACTTAGAAGGTCTGTCTGCTGCACCAGTCCACTTAGAAGGTCAGTCTGCTGCACCAGTACACTTAGAAGGTCTGTCTGCTGCACCAGTCCACTTAGAAGGTCTGTCTGCTGCACCAGTCCACTTAGAAGGTCAGTCTGCTGCACCAGTCCACTTAGAAGGTCTGTCTGCTGCACCAGTCCACTTAGAAGGTCTGTCTGCTGCACCAGTCCACTTAGAAGGTCTGTCTGCTGCACCAGTCCACTTAGAAGGTCTGTCTGCTGCACCAGTCCACTTAGAAGGTCTGTCTGCTGCACCAGTACACTTAGAAGGTCTGTCTGCTGCACCAGTACACTTAGAAGGTCAGTCTGCTGCACCAGTACACTTAGAAGGTCAGTCTGCTGCACCAGTACACTTAGAAGGTCAGTCTGCTGCATCAGTACACTTAGAAGGTCTGTCTGCTGCACCAGTACACTTAGAAGGTCTGTCTGCTGCATCAGTCCACTTAGAAGGTCTTACCTTAGCATCATTGTGCTAAGATGTGTAGTCAGGTGGACTTGGTCACTTGAGAAAGTTTGTCTTGATAATAAGTGCACTTGAAAGGGTCAGTCTGGATAATAAGTGCACTTGAAAGGGTCAGTCTGGATAATAAGTGCACTTAAAAGGGTCAGTCTGGATAATAAGTGCACTTAAAAGGGTCAGTCTGGATAATAAGTGCACTTGAAAGGGTCAGTCTGGATAATAAGTGCACTTTAAAGGGTCAGTCTGGATAATAAGTGCGCATGGAATTGAGAGATGGGACCCAAGAGCAGCAGCTCAACCTCCGCAAGAACAGCTAAACAAACATATGAACACATTGACTTAATTGTCCTTCTGCGTCACTAACCTACATCCTCAACCCCTACTACAACCCCCTCCTACAACCCCCCCTCCCTACAACCCCCTCCCTACAACCCCCCTCCCTACAACCCCCCTCCCTACAACCCCCTCCCTACAACCCCCACCCTACAACCCCCTCCCTACAACCCCCTCCCCACATCCCCCCTCCCTACAACCCCCCTCCCTACAAACCCCCTCCCTACAAACCCCCTCCCTACAACCCCCCCCCAAAAAAAATTCATGAATAAAATTAATAAACCTTTAACAAAAACTTATTCCTACCCATTAATTACTAAATGCTCCTGGGCGCTAATTAACAGGCCCCCAGAAGGCCAACATTTTGCCTCTCGTCACCTGGACCTTCAGACCACAGAAATTCCCAGAACCAACAGGAGGATGGATCACAAGGTTGGCACTGAGTCTTTCCTGGAATATCTTCATTCCTGGGAAGTGATTTTTAGCTCACACAGAGATCACACTAACGTGATGCATCAAATGAACAAATCCACGAGGGCCGTGACGAGGATTCGAACCTGCGTCCGGGAGCATCCCAGACACTGCCTTAATCGATTGAGCTAAGGGTTGAAACTTCGGTTTCAACCCTTTTTACCATGTCGTAGCTCAGTCGATTAAGGGATGTCTGGGATGCTCCCGGACGCAAGTTCGAATCCTCGTCACGGCCTGTGTGGATTTCTTCATTGGATTTTTATCTCTTAATGCCAGGAGAGGCATTGTGGTACGCCTTATGTATGTAGGTTCTCCCATCTCCCATCACTGTCACCATCATCACTGTCGCCACCATCACCATCACTGTCACAATCATCACCATGACTCTCACCTTCATCACTATTAGTGTTACTATCATCACAATCACTGTCACTATCATCACCGTCACTGTCACAATCATCACCATCACACTCACCTTCATCACTATCACTGCCCCCCCACCATCACTGTCATCACTATCACAATCACTCTCACCACTATCACCTTCAACGTGATGTGATGACTCAGGCAGTGCAAGAGACAGGCGACAGTGAAGGACTGACTGAAAGATATAGAGCTTCGCCAGGCACTGAAGCCTCCACACTCATCCAATATAGTGACCTCCAGTCTTCTGGGACAAGTGCTGAACCTCCAGTCTTCTTGGGACCGGTGCTGAAGCTCCAGTCTTCTTGGGACCGGTGCTGAACCTCCAGTCTTCTTGGGACCGGTGCTGAACCTCCAGTCTTCTTGGGACCGGTGCTGAAGCTCCAGTCTTCTTGGGACCGGTGCTGAAGCTCCAGTCTTCTTGGGACAGGTGCTGAACCTCCAGTCTTCTTGGGACCGGTGCTGAAGCTCCAGTCTTCTTGGGACCGGTGCTGAAGCTCCAGTCTTCTTGGGACCGGTGCTGAACCTCCAGTCTTCTTGGGACCGGTGCTGTAGCTCCAGTCTTCGTGGGACCGGTACTGAACCTCCAGTCTTCTGGGACCGGTACTGAACCTCCAGTCTTCTGGGACCGGTACTGAACCTCCAGTCTTCTGGGACCGGTACTGAACCTCCAGTCTTCGTGGGACCGGTGCTGAACCTCCAGTCTTCGTGGGACCGGTACTGAACCTCCAGTCTTCTGGGACCGGTACTGAACCTCCAGTCTTCTTGGAGAATGGAAGCTTCTTCAGTGTTGACACTGAACACTGCAGGTTCTCCCATCACAGCGTCATCAACGGCACCCTTCTTGGAGGCGAGACGTCGTGTAGAGTAGCGGTCAGGTACTTCAGACGCGACAGGAATGCTCCAGGAGGCAATATGGAGGAGGAGGAGGAGACGGAGGAAGGAGAAGAGCAGTAGCAGGAGTTGGCAGCGGCGAAGAGCTGGAAGTCAGGATTCCTCTCGTAGCTGACTTCGGGAGGAGTGATCTTCTGACAGTGAAGGGCTAATTTGGTCAACACGAAGGCGTGACGGAGACTAAGATTAATTAGGGGAGAGAGAGAGAGAGAGAGAGAGAGAGAGAGAGAGAGAGAGAGAGAGAGAGAGAGAGAGAGAGAGAGACAAAGTGAACAAGATAGACGGAGAATCAGAGAAAATCGACACACTGGCAAGGAGATGATGAAGCAGTGATTCAATCAGCGCCATTTATGACCCGTTGTTCGCAGCATTTTGATATAACTAGCATACTGTGACTGGTTATACTACACTTGTCCAGAACAATGAAGTATATTCAGGCGATGAGTCACAATAACGTGGCTAAAGTATGTTGACCAGACCACACACTAGAAGGTGAAGGGACGACGGCGTTTCGGTCCGTCCTGGACCATTCTCAAGTCGATTGTGAATGGTCCACACTCGACTTGAGAATGGTCCAGGACGGACCGAAACGTCGTCGTCCCTTTACCTTCTAGTGTGTGGTCTGGTCAACAATGAAGTATATTGACACAATGTATATTTGGTGGGGCTCATCTGTACCTGGAGTGGTGAGGGGAATGTGAACACAACTCTGATATTGTCGAATTTCTTTAAACAAATTAGGTTTCGAAAATAAATGGGAACATATGTAAAAGAAAAAAATGAGAATATTAAGAACTTCTTATTTCATTTTGAAGGCAGTTTTCTTTCACTGTGTAATGCTTTACCTATAACAAAGACATACACAAGAATATATCTAGAATAATAATAGGAATTGTAGAATAAATCAACATTGATGAGGGGCTTGTACCTATGCGCTGAGGTTGCAATTCTTTTGACCATGTTGTGGTACAGTTGATTAAAGCGTGTCTGGGAATACTCAGTGCACAGGTTCGAGCCCTCATTACGGCTCCTGTGGATTTGCTCTTTAATATATCACATTAATATGATTCCTCTGAGTTATAATAATAATAATATTGTTATTATTATATTATTATTAAGAATGATAAAATTAATATTCAGAATACTTTTTATTTAAGAAATGTTCAGAAAAACATGACACAGCATTTAATTAGTTGTTACAGAGGACGCATATTTAATTAACCCAGCAATATAGGCAGGGTTTCTGGCATAATTTAATATAACCAATAATTGATGGGTTTTATGGGGTAAAGACTTTATAATAAAACATAGACATATATATATATATATATATATATATATATATATATATATATATATATATATATATATAATATATATATATA
>WNGS01107849.1:56415-71939 GCA_020271785.1 Procambarus virginalis | reverse complement strand
TGACCTAACAAATACAATCTACAGTAACCAGTCCTCTTAATAGAACGTCGCATTTTGACGTATATACACCACCTAAGGCCAAAAAATCGCCGTACTACAAATTAGCTCCTTGCGTTGCTCCTGGCAGTATGGGTTCGAGTCACTTCTGGGGTGTGAGTTTTCAGTTGCATATAGTCCTGGGGAACATTCAGTCTTGTTCGTATTTGTGTTCCTCACGTGTGCCCCCAAAGAATGAGGTGATTTGATAAAATGCTATGCCCAAGATTACCATCCGAGTGCCGCGGGGAAGTGGTTCAAATAGCTTCGGCTATCACTTCCTTATGTCCGGTTGTGGGTCGAGCGGATTAAGGCGTCCCTGTACATACCAGTTGCGTTGCTCCTGGCAGTAGGGTTTCCAGTCACTTCTGGGGTGTGAGTTTTCAGTTTATATATATATATATAATATATATATATATATATATATATATATATTATATATATATATATATATAAGGGTAGATTAGTTATTCTAACACGAAACTTCTGAATATTTCTTCTTACGTTTTTCTTCACTGTCGAGGGTAATTGAAAAATTAACTCTCCAAAATTCATTTTCTCCTTTTATATTTAAGGTCTGACGCCTAAAGCGTTTTTCGCAAGGCTTGTCACATTTTCAAAGGCTGGTTTACACACATTATTTCATGCTTATATTTGTTTTGGTGAGGTGACAAAAGATAGAACACGAATCAATGGGTATAAATTGCATATGAGAACATAAGAATGAAAGTAACTACAGAAGGCCTATTGACCCATTTTTTCTCTTGCTGCTTCTATGTTGGTTCGAGGTCTTGAAGTGGGTAGAATATAGATATGTGTTAATTGGCTGTTGATTTCTGGTGTTGACTTTTTGATGTGTAGTGCCTCGCTGATGTTGAGTCTCCTGCTATCGCTGTATCTATCGATGATTTCTGTGTTGCTTGTTAAGATTTCAATGGTGATGGTCTGGTTGTGAGAGGAGATTATATGTTCCTTTATGGAGCCCGTGTTGTTTGTGCACTGTTAACCGCCTAGAAAAAGACGTTGTTGTTGTCTTACCTATATACTGAGATCTTTGGGGCTGACAGTCCCCAAGTGGGCATGTGAAGACATAGACGACGTTGGTTTCTTTCAAGGCGTTCTGTTTGGTGTCTGGGGAGTTTTTCATGAGTAGGTTGGCCGTTTTCTTGTTTTAGTACTAAATTGTCAATTGTATCTTCTGATTTTTATCTGTAGGGATAACGTTCCTATTAATTAATAATATCATTCAGGACACTTTCCTCCGTTTTATGAGCCGTCGAAAAGAAGTTCCTGTAAAATAGTTTAATAAGGGGTACAAGTGTTGTGTTAGTTGACTCTTTGGAGGTTACATGGCATTTCATGTTTCTTTTTATGACATCTTCAACATAACCGTTAGAGAAGCCATAGTTGACTAGGACCTGCCTTACCCTACAGAGTTCTTCATCGACTTGCTTCCAACCTGAGCTGTTACTGAGAGCCCCGTCGAAGTAAGCGATGACAACATTCCTCTTGTACCGGTCTGGGCAGTCACTATTGGCATTAAGGCACATTCATATGTTTGTTTCCTTAGTGTAGACTGCAGTGTGGAAGCCTCCATTCCTTTCCGTGGCTGTTACATTGTGTCTTCCTTCACATGTTGTGTTAGGAAATTCCTGTCTATAAAATTTACTAACTTTGCTTCCCAAGTTTCCTCCTCGTCATGGGGATTCTTTGATTCCCAATTGATCTCTCCATGATTAGATCCCCCATGACCAGCAGTTTAGCTCTCATTCTGTGAGCTATTGTCGCTGCCCACTGCAGTCCATCAATACATGCCTTGTTGTTGTCATCATTCTCCTGCCTGGGCCTTCTACTGTTTGGTGGGGGATTGTAGAGTATCAAGATCTTCTTCCCGTCTGCTGACAGAGTTCTGCTCCGTGTGTACTCACCTATTTGTACTCACCTATTTGTGCTTGCGGGGGTTGAGCTTTGGCTCTTTGGTCCCGCCTCTCAACTGTCAATCAACAGGTGTACAGGTTCCTGAGCCTACTGGGCTCTATCATATCTACACTTGAAACTGTGTATGGAGTCAGCCTCCACCACATCACTGCCTAAAGCATTCCATCCGTTAACTACTCTGACACTGAAAAAGTTCCTTCCTTGTGTGTGTGTGTGTGTGTGTGTGTGTGGGTGTGTGTGTGTGGGTGTGTGTGTGTGTGTGTGTGTGTGTGTGTGTGTGTGTGTGTGTGTGTGGGTGTGTGTGGGTGTGTGTGGGTGTGTGTGGGTGTGTGTGGGTGTGTGTGTGTGTGTGTGTGTGTGGGTGTGTGGGTGTGTGTGTGGGTGTGTGTGTGGGTGTATTCACTTAGTTGTATTTTACGGGGGTTGAGCTTTGCTCTTTCGGCCCGCCTCTCAACTGTCAATCAACTGTTTACTAACTACACTAACCTACTACTACTTTTTTTTTTCTCCACACCACACACACACACACACCCCAGGAAGCAGCCCGTGACAGCTGACTAACTCCCAGGTACCTATTTACTGCTAGGCAACAGGGGCATTCAGGGTGAAAGAAACTTTGCCCATTTGTTTCTGCCGGGTGCGGGAATCGAACCCGCGCCACAGAATTACAAGTCCTGCGCGATATCCACCAGGCTACCTGGCCCCCTACCTGGTGTGTGTGTGTGTAGGTGTGTGTGGTGTGTGTGTGGGTATGTGTGTGTGTGTGTGTGTGTGTGTGTGTGTGTGTGTGTGTGTGTGTGTGTGTGTGTGTGTGTGTGTGTGTGTGTGTGTGTGTGTGTGTGTGTGTGTATGTGTGTGTATGTGTGTGTGGGTGTGTGGGTGTGGGTGTGAGTGTGTGTGTGTGTGTGCGTGTGTGTTTGTGCGTGTGTGAGAGAGAGAAATATATGCAGTAGACATAATAGAGGAAAATTAGATTGCTTAGAAAGGCGGGATCCAGGAGTTAATAGCTTGAAAAAAAAAGAAACACACAAAAACCTCCGCATTAAGCTTAATTACAAATGTCTAATTAAGGCACTTAAGAATTAATGAGCTCTAATACCCAGACCCGCGTGGTTCTCTTCTCCTTAATGTATCACCACTGATTTACACTTGTAATACAGCATGTATCACCAGTGTATATATATGATGATTTACACTTGTAATACAGCATGTATCACCAGTATATATATATGATGATTTACACTTGTAATACAGCCTGTATCCCTAGTGTATATATATGATGATTTCCACTTGTAATACAGCCTGTATCAACAGTGTATTTATGATGATTTACACTTGTAATACAGCATGTATCACCAGTGTATATATATGATGATTTACATTTGTAATACAGCCTGTATCAACAGTGTATTTATGTTGATTTATATTTGTAATACAACTTGTATCCCCAGTGTATTTATGATGATTTACACTTGTAATACAGCATGTATCCCAAGTGTATTTATGATGATTTACGACGAAGTATGGAGGTAGCCAATGGGAGCTGCTGGTCAAGCGTGACGTCATGAAAGTCATCCCTTGTCATTGGTCAAACGGCTCTCTCAATCTTGACTCTCTCAATCAGGTCACCAGGGATGACCTAACCTGACCTACTACTCCAGTCAGCTGTGAGGAAACCAAGTAATTATGAAAACAATGGCTGAAAGCCGGGAGAGAAACGGACCAAAAACTTCCACTGAAGTTTATATGTCCTGAAACAAGAGGAATTATGTGAGAAACAGAAAGTGAGGGGAAGGCTTGTCCTCTACAACTTAGACTCTAGAGGACTCTAGAGACAAGACAAACGCTCACCCTCTAGCGGTGACCTTCAGTGAGCGTATTTCATCTCACGTGTTCACTGTTCAATATTTTGGTTGGTTCAGAAATTCGCAGTCTTCATTGTGTATTTTGATTCCTTGTTTGTCTTGAATATATATGCAAATGCTCGCATTAATTTGCTTATTTAAAAATTTTTCATTTAAAAGTAATTGTGTGCTGACTTGGTTATTCGATTCTTGAAAGATATTTCCATTCTTTCACTTTCTTACATTACATTTCATATATAATTTTTCACATTCATTTTTATCATTTGATTTTGAGTCTGAACTTTAGTATTTCTTTTATTATTTTCTTCCGTTGTAGCATTTATCACTTTCCAATTATTTTAGTTACATTGCCATCCCCAATTATATTTTTTTATTTGAACCTTTCACATTATAAAACTAAAATCCTTTTCCGCGCCATCAAAGATCTTATTCAGCGTTGTCCATTATAGAGCCCTCTGGGAGTCACAGCGAGTGACTGACTACCTGTACACTTAACCTGTAAACTCTGTGACTATTCTTAAAACATTTTCTTATACAAATACAGCATTGAAATCGAAGGGCAAAACATATTAGACCTTGAAGACTTCTGCACAATTAACTAGGCAATTATGTCATTGTATCTTGTATATTGGATGTCATTTTAATAATTAAGACTAAATTTTTCTGACAATCAGCATTTGTATTTGTAGTTCTTATAGATCATCCTCATTCATGTGGCTGTAAACAATCAAGAGTTACATTTACAATTTTGTAAATTAAAGTAAATATATTTAAGATTTTTGAGTGTAGACGTTTATAGCATCCTGAAAGACACTGAACTGCTCAAATAGGTCATTTATTAGTCTTGTAATATGTATGATCCTATGTTTAATGGGGCACTGAACAAGATCAACATCCTCATTGCAATATATGAATATTCTCAGATTAAGTGAGAAAAAATATATTAATTCAGGAAAACTTGGCTTATTAGGCAAATCGGGCCTTGCATAGTAGGCTGAGAAGTGCGTTCTGGCTACTAGGTACGTTTAACAAATGAAATAGGCTGTGACTCATACGTCAGGCTGCGAGCAGCCGCGTCCAACAGCCTGGTTGATCAGTCCAGCAACCAGGAGGCCTGGTCGATGACCGGGCCGCGGGGACGCTAAGCCCCGGAAGCACCTCAAGGTATTCTCAAGGTAAGGTAAGGTTAAGCACAATTATAATGGTGATATTTGTTGTGTACATGATGCAAGTCTTTCACCCCTTGAGTTTATTTGTTCTCTTCAGGAAATCATCTGTAATTGTGATAATGGATGTCGGCCAGGTTGTGGTTAGGTTAGGTTAGGTTAGGTTAGGTTAGGTTAGGTTAGGTTGTGGTTCAAGGAGGAGGACGATGCACTTAGTGAATACTAAACAATCGGACGAACTACTCAAGACAACACGAAGCATCCTCACTGAGCAAGGGGTCGTATCACTCAAGACAAAAACAGTATCCTGTTTTTCCAAAACAGTGACTATTTATTCCATCTTCCACGTTACATTCCGTTTTTCGTCGTGGATTACACCATTGGAATTCGAACCTAAATGACCCAACAGCAGAACGCTCTCTGGTGAGGGTGATATCCCTGGAAACACAAACCGTAACCGTCCCTACTTTCCGCTTGTTACAACTTGTAATAAAGTTGTTATATCTTGGCTTAACGTGTTTATGACGTATTAGAACGTTGTTACAACTTGCTATATTGGTTGTTATAACTGATTAGGAGGCGTTAAACTTGTTCGAACGTTGTAGCAACGTCGTAGTTTCGTTGTGTGTTTGGTGGGATGAGTTTGGCTTCTGATAAAGAAGATCTTGCAGCATCCTTACTAAAAAACTTTTCAACAAATGAAATACACTTTCCACGCCTAAGGTTAATTTCCCAATATTCTCGAATAATTTATCGATCACTTCCTGAGTTGGAAGTTCATAAAGACGTTATATATTCAGGAGACAATCCTTGGAGCCGGATGGGCTCGAACCAGCGTCCAGGTTAGCACCAGACACGCATCATGCCCCTTACCCATGACGTGTTACAAGTTAACTCAAGCCGTAGTTAATCCATACCCACCAAACACACACCGAAACTACGACGTTGCTACAACGATCGAACAAGTTTTAACACCTCCTAACCAGTTGTAACAACCAATATAACAAGTTGTAACAACGTTCTAATACGTCATAAACACGTTAAGCCAAGATGTAACAACTTTATTACAAGTTGTAACAAGCGGAAAGTAGGGACGGTTACGGTTTGTGTTTCCAGGCTAGGCAGCAAGATGGTGCCTGCAGACAATTTTATAATATTGGTTCGTGAACATGAACCATTGAACAAATGAACTTCTGTTAACAGAAACAGCAACTTGCAAGAATGAACTTCACCTACTGAGCTCTTCTACGAGAACTTCCTTGCAACAACTTCAACAAGACGGAATTTTGAATTGAACTATCAGGGGGAAAGCGCCAAGCCATTACGACTATTTAGCACTTGAAAGGGATCAGGATAAGAATTTGGGGTGGGTCGAAGGTCAGGAATGATGCCCAACCCCTTGGTGGACGGTCGGGGATTGAACGCCGACCTGCATGAAGCGAGACCGTCGCTCTACCGTCCTCCCCCAAGTGGTCGGTCAACCAGACAGAGGGAAGCGTCGTGCAAGACATAATTATTGAAAATATGACCTCAGCCAATGGTGAACAGAAGATGCAGCTCATCAAATACTTCATGAACAATAACGCAGCAAATTACTCATAAAGAACTTTACTTTCAGCAAATCAAATGTTTTGAAAGATGCAAATGACGCCTTTAAGCCTTTTTCTGCCCTCCTGGCGACTGTCAGCCCAAATTATTTCAATGTCTTCGAAAGACGACAAACATCTCTTTCAAGTGCTTGTCTGAGTCCAGCAACTAGGGTATATTATAGCTTATATAAAGCTTATATAAAGCTTATATAAAGCTTATATAAAGCTTATAAAAGCTTATATAAAGCATATATAAAGCTTTATATAAAGCTTATATAAAGCCTTATATTATAGTTATATAAAGCTCACATAATTTCAACACAAAATCACGCCATCACCAGGATATCCTGACCAACTAATCGACACAAACTACGACGATAGGTTATCTTGAGGTTATCTTGAAATGATTTCGGGGCTTTGCGTCCCCGCGGCCCGGTCCTCGACCAGGCCTCCTTTTTGTTACACTTTTCTCAGGAAGCAGCCCAGGGGGTGTGATTTGATTTGCCTAACACAGAAAATCATCTTACTGGGTTAAAGTCATTTGCATTCTCTTTTTCTTCTGTCTCGAAGATGCTTATGAAAAACTAATTATTTTCCCGTAAAAAACACCTCATACTTATTCGTCCTTCAGAGACACGCATTAGGCCCACCCAGAAAAGTAAGAAATAATAATAATATTCAATTAACACCACACACACACACACACACACACACACACCACACACACACACACACACACACCACACACACACACAACGTAACAGGAAACGCCTGTCCTGGTACAGTTCAATAACGAAGAGGCAGTGGACTACATACTGCATTACAAACACTTACTCAGAGACAGCGAAAATTACTACAATGTATAATTGACAAATTCATGACGAAGGAGGAGCAGGTAGCCCACAGAGCAAGCAAACTCCCACGATACAACTCTTCCCATTTGAGCATAGGTAACACCCACTGCAAATCCACCCCAGGATAACCAGCTTCTCACAACTGCTTCTCAGGTTACTCCCTCCCCAAATCAGCCCTCCTTGCCCCTGCTTATCTCCCCAACACCTCCTTGACCCCTCTGACCCCACGGCAGACAATTCATCCCACATTCAAGGACCCCCTCATCACCTCAACCCCCAAAAACCGTCCAGCCTCATTCCCTCAACCCCAAAAACCCCCCCAGCCCTCATCCCCTCAACCCCAAAAACCCACCCAGCCCTCATCCCTCAACCCCAAAAACCTACCCAGCCCTCACCCCTCCTCATCTCCCCTCTCCTTCCATGTGACCCCCCCCCCTTGCGAGGGGGGTGGGAGGTTCCCCCCACCCCCTCTATCCTTCCCCCTCCCGACCTCTCAACCTCTATCTGACTCCCAACTTACGCTATCCCCAACCCCTCTATGCCTATCAGACCCTCCCTAATCTTCAGACCCAGTATGCCCTTCCTACTCCAGACCTACCTACCCAGGCCCTACCCCAACCCTCCTACCTACCTTCCTAGAAGCCCAGCCCCCATTAACCCCCCAAGCACCCCTCCCGACCTCTTTCACCCCCCATACACCCCCGGACCCCCCACAGACCCCCCGGATCCCCCCGGACACCCCCCGGATCCTCCCACCCCCAGTCATCCCCACCCCCAGATCCCCCAGACCCCCAGATCCCCCAGGTCCCCCCTGCCCCCAGTCACCCCCCAGACACCCCCAGATCCCCCCAGACCCCCAGAGGAAGGGAGAACTCTGGTACAGGAGTTTCCATGAAGAATCTCAAGGTTTGGTACACCAATGCTGATGGGGTATCTAATAAAGCAGAAGAGATAAAAGAAAGAGTGAGTGAGGCAAATCCTGACATAGTTGCAATTGTGGAAACTAAAATTAATGACATGATCTCAGATGCAATCTTTCCTGAAGGGTACCAGGTGATAAGAAAAGAGAGGACACAGAGACAGGGAGGGGGAGTGGCACTCCTAATAAAGCGGAAATGGAAGTTTGAAGACCTGGGAAATCGGGTTACCAATGAGTGCACAAGCTTCATACATGGAACTCTGACAGTAGATGGGAGGAAGATTGTGATCTTGGTAATCTACAATCCCCCACCAAACAGTAGAAGACCCAGGCAGGAGTATGATGACAACAACAAGGCATGCATAGATGAACTGCAGAAGGCAGCAACACTAGCCCACAGAATGAGAGCGAAGCTGCTGATCATGGGGGACCTAAATCATGGAGAGATAAATTGGGAATCAAGGAATCCCCATGGAGGGGACGAAACGTGGGGAGCAAAATTAGTAGATGTTATAGACAGGAATTTCCTAACACAGCATGTGAAGGAAGACACAAGGGAAAGAGGAGGAGATGCACCGAGCCTATTAGACCTGATTTTCACCCAGAACGTAGAAGATATCGAGAATTTGGAGCATGAAATACCTCTAGGGGCCAGTGACCATTGTGTCCTAGTCTTTGACTACATGATGGAATTCAAACTTGTGACCATGGGACAAGAGATCTGGGAAAGGAGAGTTGACTACAGGAAAGGGGACTATAGGAGGATAAGGGACTATCTGGGAGAAGTGCAGTGGGAGGAAGAAATTAGAGGAAAAACAGTCCAAGATATGATGGACCTAGTCATACAGAAATGCCAAGAGGCCGAAGAGAGATTTATACCAACAGTAAAGGGAAAAAATAAGAAGGAATATAATAACCCATGGTTTAATAGACAGTGTCAGGAAGCAAAAATGGCCAGCAGGCGGGAGTGGAGGAAGTACAGAAGACAAAGGACAGAGGACAACAGGATCAGATGCAACAGAGCTAGGAACGATTACATTAACATCAGACGGACATCGGAAAGGGACTATGAGAACGATATTGCAATCAAAGCGAAAAAACAACCTAAGCTACTACACAGTCATATAAGAAGAAAAATGTCGGTGAACGACCAAGTGACAAGACTAAGGAAGGCAGAGGGGACATATACTGAAAGTGACAAGGAAATCTGTGAGGCAGCCAGTTTCCATGGAGTGTTCACTACCGAGCCCGAGCAGCTCCCATTGTTGGAAGGGGTTACCCTAGATGAAAGACTATCAGATATAGAGGTGACAGTAGAGGAGGTAATGAAACAGTTGACAACTCTAGATGCATCTAAAGCAGTAGGACCAGACAAAGTATCACCGTGGATACTAAAGAAGCAGCGCAGGCCCTCAGCGTGCCTCTGGCAATGATCTTTAATGAGTCACTTATGTCGGGAGAATTGCCCAGTTGCTGGAAGAAGGCAAATGTCGTGCCGATCTTCAAGAAAGGCGATAGGGAGGAGGCACTTAACTATAGACCTGTATCACTGACAAGCATCCCCTGTAAAATACTGGAAAGAATAATTAGGCTACGACTGGTTGCACACCTGGAGAACATTAGGTTTGTGAACAAGCATCAACATGGGTTCTGGACAGGGAAATCGTGCCTAACAAACCTTCTGGAATTCTATGATAAATAACGAGGATAAGACAGGACAGAGATGGTTGGGCAGACTGCATATTTCTGGACTGCCAAAAAGCCTTTGATACAGTACCGCACATGAGACTGCTATTCAAACTCGAGAGGCAGGCGGGGGTAGGGGGAAAGGTCCTAGCATGGATAAGGAACTACCTAACAGGAAGGAGCCAAAGAGTTACGGTAAGGGGCGAGAAGTCGGACTGGCGAACAGTAACAAGTGGAGTACCACAAGGATCGGTGCTGGGACCAATTCTATTTCTTGTATATGTTAACGACATGTTTACGGGTGTAGAGTCCTACATGTCGATGTTTGCGGATGACGCAAAGTTGATGAGAAGAGTTGTGACAGATGAGGATTGCAGGATCCTCCAAGAGGACCTGAACAGGTTGCAGAGATGGTCAGAGAAATGGCTACTGGAATTCAACACGAGCAAATGTAAAGTTATGGAAATGGGACTAGGAGATAGGAGACCAAAGGGACAGTACACAATGAAGGGGAACAGCCTACCTGTGACGACGCGCGAAAGAGACCTGGGTGTGGACGTAACACCTAATCTATCTCCTGAGGCACATATAAATAGGATAACGACAGCAGCGTACTCTACACTGGCAAAAGTTAGAACATCATTCAGAAACCTAAGTAAGGAGGCATTTAGGGCTCTTTACACTGCCTACGTGAGGCCAGTCTTAGAGTATGCCGCCTCATCATGGAGTCCCCATCTGAAGAAGCATATAATGAAACTGGAAAAGGTTCAGAGGTTTGCAACGAGACTCGTCCCAGAGCTACGAGGGATGGGGTATGAGGAGCGCCTGGGGGAACTATGCCTTACGACACTAGAAAGAAGAAGGGAGAGAGGGGACATGATAGGAACGTATAAAATACTCAGAGGGATTGACAGAGTGGACATAGATGAAATGTTCACACGGAATAGTAACAGAACGAGGGGACATGGATGGAAGTTGGAAACTCAGATGAGTCACAGAGATGTTAGGAAGTTTTCTTTTAGCGTGAGAGTAGTGGGAAAATGGAATGCACTTAAGGAACAGGTTGTGGAAGCCAATACTATTCATAATTTTAAAACCAGGTATGATAGGGAAATGGGACAGGAGTCATTGCTGTAAACAACTGATGCTCGAAAGGCGGGATCCAAGAGTCAATGCTCGATCCTGCAGACACATATAGGTGAGTACACACACACACACACACACATTATATATATATATATATATATATATATATATATATATATATATATATATATATATATATATATATATATATGTCGTACCTAGTAGCCAGAACGCACTTCTCAGCCTACTATGCAAGGCCCGATTTGCCTAATAAGCCAAGTTTTCATGAATTAATTGTTTTTCGACTACTAACCTACCTAACCTAACCTAACT
The DNA here is from genome assembly GCA_020271785.1 of Procambarus virginalis. Lineage (NCBI taxonomy): Eukaryota > Metazoa > Arthropoda > Malacostraca > Decapoda > Cambaridae > Procambarus > Procambarus virginalis. The sequence continues at coordinate 60,467 of WNGS01107849.1, read as the reverse complement.
TTTTTCGGATACCTAAATTAACCTAACCTATAAAGATAGGTTAGGTTAGGTTAGGTAGGGTTGGTTAGGTTCGGTCATATAACTACGTTAATTTTAACTCCAATAAATAAAAATTGACCTCATACATAATGAAATGGGTAGCTTTATTATTTCATAAGAAAAAAATTAGAGAAAATATATTAATTCATTAAAACTTGGCTTATTAGGCAAATCGGGCCTTGCATAGTAGGCTGAGAAGTGCGTTCTGGCTACTAGGTACGACATATGTATATATATATATATATATATATATATATATATATATATATATATATATATATATATATATATATTATTTCACTAATTAGTAGAAATCAATAACGCTGTTCGTCATTGAATATTATTTTAATGATTTTATATAATATGCGATTTGTCGATGACGCTGAAGTATTCATCACATGATCACCCTCTCTGTAGCAACGACACCCGTATCATCCCATTTACGCCACATCAATTACATATCATCATTCCTCAACAGGATGATTTAGTCCAAAGACCAATCCGAACCTCAGTTTTCCTGAATTCATCCAATAAGAACACATGAATCCCTCGAGTTCAGCCAATTGAAACACTGTTATATCACACACAAGAGTCAATATGCTCACAATAACCTCCTTCACAGCAGCCAATGGAAGCCATCTTAGCCTCCAGGACTCCAAACACAGACCTTTCCCACACACGCATCAACCAATCAGGTCGCTCCACCCGCCTACCAGGACACTCACCTCAACCAATAAGGATGCACCACACAGCTAGCGGCAGCCTCTCTCCTTCATGTCTGAAAAAAAGAAGGTTACATCAGTGAGAAATTTCGAAGACTTTAATGCAGGAGAAAGAGAAGCGGCCCGGAGGAGACGCCATCACACAAATACAATTTTTCAAACACTTGTTATTATGTCTTTGTTGTTAACTTTGTGGAGAAAACTTGCTCCCATTTACATGTCTTTCTTCATAACTTTCAAGGTATTATATATATATACTAGCAGTACCCGGCCACGCGTTGCTGTGGCTCAGCAACGTGCGTTGCTGAGCCATTGAAATTGAATTGACATTAAAGTAAGTTTATTGAGGTAAAATACACACAAAGGGATGAGGTAGCTCGAGCTATTCTCACCCCGTTCAGTATACTGAGCCACAGCAACCTTCCCTGTCATAGTCCTCCCCACCACTCCCCACTCCCTCGTCTTATGCCTTCCCAAATGGTCTGATGTTCCCATAAAAAAATTGGGAACATCAAGTGATCTGATGTTCCCATCACTGAAAGATAAAAAAAAAAACAGTTCAAAAATGAAATGCAAATAGGAAAAAATTGAAAAATAAACTATGCTCACGAAATGAACGGTATGGTAAACACACAGCTCAATTCCAACACAATTCACACAAAATAATTAAATCAAAATGAAAATAAATCAAAATCTACGACGATAATTGAATCGAAAATTCAATTTATTAATGCAACCAGAAACATTGAAATGGAATTAGTGACATATTTAGTATAGCGTGCATGTTGCTATTATATGCAGCAGATGGCGCTGTTTAAAAAAAAAAAACGCATGTTTTTACCTGTCACAGGTGTGGCTTCTATACAGTAGGTATACAAAAAGATGCGCCTATTCGAATGCAACGTTGTGTGAAAATTTCAAAGCAATCGGTGAAGAACTTTCGGAGATTAGCGGTTATACACAAACGAACATTTCCATTTATATATATATATATATATATATATATATATATATATATATATATATATATATATATATATATATATATATATTAAGTGCGTCTCAGACCATTTGTAGTGGTTCGAAAGTGGACATTTTGATCAAGGTTCTCTGTTTTGCACAAGATCCATGTGAGGGCAGTAGAACTCCCGGTTGCAATTCTTTTAACCATGTCGTGGCGGCACAGACGATTAAGGCAGCGTCTGAGATCCTCTCGGACGTAGGTTCGAACCCTCGTCACGGCCCTTGTGGATTTGTTCCTCTGATCTTTTCTCCGCACGTACAACAAGAGGCGGCCAATCTTACTGAAGATAAACTCTTGTAGGTATAAATAACTTCAAATTTTGTGCGTTTAAAACAAAGTCACACAATTAAACACGATAAGAACAGCAAAGTTAGACACTAGAGCCTAAAAAAGAGCCTAACCATGAGCCTAGCCATGAGCCTAACCATGAGCCTAGCCATGAGCCTAACCATGAGCCTAACCAAGAGCCTAACCAAGAGCATAACCAAGAGCCTAACCAAGAGCCTAACCAAGAGCATAACCAAGAGCCTAACCAAGAGCCTAACCAAGAGCATAACCAAGAGCCTAACCAAGAGCCTAACCAAGAGCCTAACCAAGAGCCTAACCATGAGCCTAACCAAGAGCCTAACCAAGAGCCTAACCATGAGCCTAACCAAGAGCCTAACCAAGAGCCTAACCAAGAGCCTAACCAAGAGCCTAACCAAGAGCCTAACCAAGAGCCTAACCAAGAGCCTAACCATGAGCCTAACCATGAGCCTAACCATGAACCTAACCATGAACCTAACCAAGAGCCTAACCAAGAGCCTAACCATGAACCTAACCAAGAGCCGTACCAAGAGCCTAACCAAGAGCCTAACCAAGAGCCTAACCATGAGCCTAACCAAGAGCCTAACCAAGAGCCTAACCATGAGCCTAACCAAGAGCCTAACCATGAGCCTAACCAAGAGCCTAACCAAGAGCCTAACCATGAGCCTAACCATGAGCCTAACCAAGAGCCTAACCAAGAGCCTAACCAAGAGCCTAACCAAGAGCCTAACCAAGAGCCTAACCATGAACCTAACCAAGAGCCTAACCATGAACCTAACCAAGAGCCGTACCAAGAGCCTAACCATGAGCCTAACCAAGAGCCTAACCATGAGCCTAACCATGAGCCTAACCAAGAGCCTAACCAAGAGCCTAACCAAGAGCCTAACCATGAGCCTAACCAAGAGCCTAACCTGCACTAGACCAAACAATGACGGCATTAAACACTCCAACACTCCACATTTTCATCAGATCTCCAGGAGTTGCTGTATGTGTAATCATTTTGGAAAATATATGGGAGATATCAGCATGCAAAACTGATTGCACGCGTTGCACATGCAGGAGACTCTGAACATTTGATTGCAACTGCTAGTCTGTCCAGCTACGGACACACGGCTTCCACTGTTTCATATCCTCATGCGTCATTCACAAATGGTGCAACTGTTCCAACTATGTTGTTATTTCGCGTGTCATTCATAATTCGTGTGTAACAATGGCCACTTTCCCTCCACCATTTGGTAGTCGGCTCACCCTGACTCCAAGCCGCACAAGTGACATATAAATAATTGAAATAAACTGTGTATATAGAGCAGCTGCCTGCCATGGTCCAGTAGCAGCTGCATTCATGGTCCAGTAGCAGCTGCCTAGCATGGTTCAGTAGCAGCTGCCTGGCATGGTCCAGTAGCAGCTGCCTAGCATGGTCCAGTAGCAGCTGCCTGGCATGGTTCAGTAGCAGCTGCCTAGCATGGTCCAGTGGCAGCTGCCTAGCATGGTTCAGTAGCAGCTGCCTAGCATGGTCCAGTAGCAGCTGCCTAGCATGGTCCAGTAGCAGCTGCCTAGCATGGTTCAGTAGCAGCTGCCTAGCATGGTCCAGTGGCAGCTGCCTGGCATGGTCCAGTGGCAGCTGCCTACATGGTCCAGTGGCAGCTGCCTAGCATGGTCCAGTGGCAGCTGCCTAGCATGGTCCAGTGGCAGCTGCCTAGCATGGTCCAGTGGCAGCTGCCTAGCATGGTCCAGTGGCAGCTGCCTAGCATGGTCCAGTAGCAGCTGCCTAGCATGGTCCAGTAGCAGCTGCCTAGCATGGTTCAGTAGCAGCTGCCTAGCATGGTCCAGTAGCAGCTGCCTGGCATGGTCCAGTAGCAGCTGCATTCATGGTCCAGTAGCAGCTGCCTAGCATGGTTCAGTAGCAGCTGCCTGGCATGGTCCAGTAGCAGCTGCCTAGCATGGTCCAGTAGCAGCTGCCT
>WNGS01107849.1:8277-33277 GCA_020271785.1 Procambarus virginalis | reverse complement strand
AAAAGGCTTATAGGTTTGCAGCCTCCCATATCTGCGAGAGGGGGGGGGGGAGGGGAATATTAAGAAAGGCTGAAGAAGTATGTTAAGTCTTCGGGTTAATTAAGACTCCCATTGATGAAGCAGCTCGACACAGTTACCCTTAAAACACTCAAGAAAAACAGATGTAAATACAACAAGTGGTGAGATTGCAACAATGGCAATATACTCAACAAACAAGGAACATAACCCACATCAATAAACATAACTCATCAACACACTGGGACACTGGGACACTGGGACACTGGGACACCCGGACACAGGGACACCGGGACACCAGGACACCGGGACACCGGGACACCGGGACACTGGGACACCGGGACACTGGGACACTGAGACACCGGGACACTGAGACACTGGGACACCGGGACACTGGGACACGGGACACCGGGACACCGGGACACAGGGACACAGGGACACGGGACACTGAGACACCGGGACACCGGACACCGGGACACCGGGACACCGGGACACTGGGTCACGGGACACTGGGACACCGGGACACTGGGACACTGAGACACCGGGACACCGGGACACCGGGACACCGGGACACAGGGACACAGGGACACAGGGACACCGGGACACTGAGACACCGGGACACCGGGACACCGGGACACAGGGACACAGGGACACCGGGACACCGGGACACCGGGACACCGGGACACTGGGACACCGGGACACCGGGACACCGGGACACTGGGACACTGAGACACCGGGACACCGGGACACCGGGACACCGGGACACCGGGACACCGGGACACCGGACACAGGGACACCGGGACACCGGGACACCCGGACACAGGGACACCGGGACACTGGGACACTGGGACACTGAGACACCGGGACACTGGGACACTGGGACACCGGGACACTGGGACACCGGGACACTGGGACACTGGGACACCGGGACACTGGGACACCGGGACACCGGGACACCGGGACACCGGGACATCGGGTCACCGGGACACTGGGACACCGGTCACCGGGACACGGGACACCGGGACACTGGGACACCGGGACACCGGGACACTGGGACACTGGGACACCGGGACACCGGGACACTGGGACACCGGGACACTGAGACACCGGGACACTGGGACACCGGGACACTGGGACACCGGGACACCGGGACACTGGGACACCGGGACACTGAGACACCGGGACACTGGGACACCGGGACACTGGGACACGGGACACCGGGACACTGGGACACCGGGACACTGAGACACTGGGACACCGGGACACTGGGACACCGGGACACTGGGACACCGGGACACTGGGACACTGCGACACCGGGACACCGGGACACTGAGACACCGGGACACCGGGACACCGGGACACCGGGACACTGGGACACCGGGACACTGGGACACCGGGACACCGGGACACAGGGACACAGGGACAACGGGACACCGGGACACCGGGACACCGGGACACAGGGACACAGGGACACCGGGACACCGGGACACCGGGACACCGGACACTGGGACACTGGGACACTGAGACACCGGGACACCGGACACCGGGACACCCGGACACAGGGACACCGGGACACCGGGACACCCGGACACAGGGACACCGGGACACTGGGACACTGGGACACTGAGACACCGGGACACTGGGACACCGGGACACTGGGACACCGGGACACTGGGACACCGGGACACGGGACACCGGGACACTGGGACACTGGGACACCGGGACACTGGGACACCGGGACACCGGGACACGGGACACCGGGTCACCGGGACACTGGGACACCGGACACTGGACACCGGGACACTGGACACCGGGACACCGGGACACCGGGACACTGGGACACTGGGACACCGGGACACCGGGACACTGGGACACCGGGACACTGAGACACCGGGACACTGGGACACCGGGACACTGGGACACCGGGACACCGGGACACTGGGACACCGGGACACTGAGACACTGGGACACCGGGACACTGGGACACCGGGACACTGGGACACCGGGACACTGGGACACTGCGACACCGGGACACNACACACACACACACACACACACACACACACACACACACACACACACCACTCCCTCCCCCTTCAACCCCATACCCTCCCTGCCCCTCCCCCTTCAATGGATCCCCCGCCCCTCACCCCAGTATCCTCTGAGAGCCTGTTATCCACCTCGCATATCCTCACACCCATGGAACAGCTTCCCCCACCAGCAGAACACTCACCAGAAGGGGACATGAGAAGGGTCAGAAGAAAGCGAGCCTCAAAACAATGTACACTAACACAGATGGAATTACAAATAAAGCAAATGAACTTGGGGAACGGGTAGTAGAGGAAAACCCAGGCATAATAGCACTCACAGAAACAAAACTGACGAAAAAAAAATAAATGCAGTGTTCCCACAGGACTATTGTGTTGTGAGGAGAGAGAGAGAAGGTAGAGGTGGTGGTGGTGTAGCTCTACTGGTAAGGAAAGGCTGGAATATTGAGGTGATGGTTATTCAGGGCTGTGAAAGTTTCAGTGACTACATAACAGGTACAATAACAACTGGAAGGCAAAAAATTATAGTCGTAGTCATATATAATCCACCACCAAATGACTGAAGACCTAGACAGGAATATGATAGAAACAACATGGCCACCATTAACATGATAGAGAGAGCAGCTTCTGTTGCCAGCAGAAATGGATCTGGACTACTAATCATGGGGTAGTCCAGTCTATCTTCAACTACGGGAAGATAGATTGGGAGAACAGAAACCCACATGTAGGATCAAATACGTGGAGAGCTAAACTGCTGGACGTGGCAACAAGAAAATTTTCTAAGTCAGCACATCAAGGAACCAACAAGAATGAGAGGGAGAAGATGAACCAGCCATGCTTGATCTGATATTTACCCTAAATGAATGGGATATATGAGAATAACATCAGCGGCATATGCCAGGTTGGCCAACATGGGAGCGGCATTTAGAAATTTGTTTAAGGAATCATTCAGAACATTATATACCACATATGTCAGACCAATCCTGGAGTATGCGGCTCCAGCATGGAGTCCATATCTAGTCAAGGATAAAACTAAACTGGTAAAGGTTCAAAGGTTTGCCACCAGACTAGTACCCGAGCTGAGAGGTATGAGCTACGAGGAGAGACTATGGGAATTAAATCTCACGTCGCTGGAAGACAGAAGAGTTAGGGAGGACATGATCACCACATTCAAGATTCTCAAAGTAATTGATAGGTAGATAAAGACAGGCTATTTAACACAAGGGGCACACGCACTAGGGGACACAGGTGGAAACTGAGTGCCCAAATGAGCCACAGAGATATTAGAAAGAACTTTTTTAGTATCAGAGTGGTTGACAAATGGAATGCATTAGGAAGTAATGTGGTGGAGGCTGACTCCATACACAGTTTCAAATGTAGATATGATAGAGCCCAGTAGATTCAAGAATCTGTACATCAGTTAATTGACAGTTGAGAGACGGGACCAAAGAGCCAGAGCTCAACCCCCACAAGCACAACTAGGTGAGTTCTGACGATGCATCAAGATGGCCCAACCGTCTCAGCCCGCCACACACCAACAAACCGCTGCCTCAGTGCTCCATCTTATTCCTTGCTTGGCAGAAGCAAATCGAATCTTGGTCAAGAAAGTATTGAGAGCTTTTGAACTTTGACTTCAGCGAAGCCTTTGACACCGCTCTTCACCAACGTCTCATTAGAGAGGAAGGAGAGCAAGAGGGTCCAAAGTTTCATAAGAAATTGCTAAGCTCAAAGGAAATAGATATTTAGCATAAACTGAGTTTAATCTGAGAACGAAATCGTGGGAAACGGAGTGATCAAGGACTCTGTAGTGAGCCGCCTAATGTTGCTCTCATGTATGCACACCATTTGCAGACACGATTGAACCACAACATTTAAATATTGACAGTCAATATTGACAGTCAATATTGGCAGTCAATATTGACAGTCAATATTGACAGTCAATATTGACAGTCAATATTGACAGTCAATATTGACAGTCAATATTGACAGTCAATATTGACAGTCAATACACTGACAGTCAATACACTTACAGTCAATACACTGACAGTCAATACACTGACAGTTAATACACTGACAGTCAATACACTTACAGTCAATACACTGACAGTCAATACACTGACAGTTAATACATTGACAGTCAATACACTGACAGTTAATACATTGACAGTCAATACACTGACAGTCAATACACTTACAGTCAATACACTTACAGTCAATACACTGACAGTCAATACACTGACAGTTAATACATTGACAATCAATACACTGACAGTTAATACATTGACAGTCAATACACTGACAGTCAATACACTGACAGTCAATACACTTACAGTCAATACACTTACAGTCAATACACTTACAGTCAATACACTGACAGTCAATACACTGACAGTCAATATTGACAGTCAATACACTGACAGTCAATATTGGCAGTCAATATTGACAGTCAATACACTGACAGTCAATACACTGACAGTCAATATTGGCAGTCAATATTGACAGTCAATACACTGACAGTCAATATTGGCAGTCAATATTGACAGTCAATATTGACAGTCAATATTGACAGTCAATATTGACAGTCAATACACTGACAGTCAATATTGGCAGTCAATATTGACAGTCAATATTGACAGTCAATATTGACAGTCAAAACACTGACAGTCAATACACTGACAGTCAATATATAAGCAACTGTTAGTGACCCAAATGACCGCCCTCAGAGTGTGAAGCCCCTATATATAATATAGTGACTACTGGTCACTATACTATAGAACTGGACATTAATTCACTTCAACGCACACAGTCAAGGACGAATATTTAATACAAAAATTATATTAAACTTTTCCTGCTAAAGAAAACATAATTAACAATTTCTAAACGTTTTGAGGCAAGAGGTGACGGGGTTCAAGTACCCAGATGGTGAGAGAGAATAATAAAGCGAGGTATTAATAGGTTGTTTAATATTTCAACTTAATATGGAACGCAAATAAATGGATTCAAATTGGTAAGGTTTATTGGTTCAGGAAAAGACCTGGGTAAATACTGGCTTTAATAATAGGGTTGTTGGTATATAGCTCAAGTTATTCCCTCTTAGTCACTTTATCCTTTGTATTTCCCTCTTTATCATTCTCTTTTCATATTTATCTCCCATTCTCTCTTATCCCTCCCTCCTTCCCGTTCTCACTACCAGTGGGCACAAAAGGCTCCGGTAACATTGAGTCAACATTACCGACGTTGATTTAACATCCCTACCATACGTAAAATTTCCTTAACATTTTATTGACAATCAATCTCTCAATTCATATATCACACTTGTGGTGTTTTTTCGCAATAGGTGCCGCTCCTTCTTCACGAGGGGAATGGGGTCCACCCAAACAACCCTATATCACAGACAACACAAACACATATCAACCTGCGCAAGTTTGGTGAAGCTACCCCCGAGCGTTAGGCCCACAACTTCTAATAGGCAGATGTTCAATCTTATATACATTAGTTTAGTTGGTTATAAATAGGAGCTGCATCGTATAGGCCAATAGGCCTTCTGTAGTTTCCTCTAACCTAGAATTTTATATTATTCAAATTTGCAGGTAAAGTTATAGGTGACCCCTGACCCCTGAGGTGACCCTGACCCCTGAGGTGATCCCTGACCCCTGAGGTGACCCCTGACCCCTGAGGTGACCCCTGACCCCTGAGGTGATCCTGACCCCTGACCCCTGAGGTGACCCCTGACCCCTGAGGTGACCCCTGACCCTGAGGTGACCCCTGACCCCTGAGGTGATCCCTGACCCCTGAGGTGATCCATGACCCCTGAGGTGACCCCTGACCCCTGAGGTGACCCCTGACCCCTGAGGTGACCCCTGACCCCTGAGGTGATCCCTGACCCCTGAGGTGACCCCTGACCCCTGAGGTGATCCCTGACCCCTGAAGTGACCCCTGACCCCTGAAGTGACCCCTGACCCCTGAGGTGACCCCTGACCCGACAGGTGACCCCTGACCCGACAGGTGACCCCTGACCCGACAGGTGACCCCTGTGCCCTGAAGTGACCCCTGACCCCTGAGGTGACCCCTGACCCCTGAGGTGACCCCTGACCCGACAGGTGACCCCTGACCCGACAGGTGACCCCTGACCCATCAGGTGACCCCTGACCCGACAGGTGACCCCTGACCCCTGAAGTGACCCGTGACCCGACAGGTGACTCCTGACCCGACTGGTGACCCCAGTCACCAGTTGTGGTGACTCCTGACGGAAGAGCCCGGGGAGACATGATCGCCACATACAAAATTCAATCAGAGGAATTGACAGGATGGACAAAGACGGATTATTTAACACGGAGGAGAGGAGGGAGAGTCAACGTAATCCCGTTGATGAAGAAATACCTAAGCGACAGAAGACAGAGAGCCACAAGGAGAAAATGGACTTAAGATTAACAGAATATAACCAGGAGGGTCCAAAGATATCAGTACAATATTCATTCCTATTGCTATCTTCTTGAGGTTATCTTGAATTGATTTCGAGGCTTTAGTGTCCCCGCGGCCCGGTCCTCGACCAGGCCTCCACCTCCAGGAAGCAGCCCGTGACAGCTGACTAACACCCAGGTACCTATTTTACTGCTAGGTAACAGGAGCATAGGGTGAAAGAAACTCTGCCCATCGTTTCTCACCGGCGCCCGGGATCGAACCCAAGACCACAGGATCACGTGTCCAACGTGCTGTCCACTCGGCCGACCAGCTCCCTGGCCGATTATAGTTAAAGTTAATTTCTAATTAACACGAAAAGAATAAATACGACGAAAAAACAGCAAAATACTACAAGATAATTTGAATAATTAAAAAAAATGGTCGTAACTAGAGGCTACTAGAGTTCAACTCCAGCAAGTGCTATATAACGCGGGTGTTGAGAACAGGTAAACCAGACACAAAGAAATATACGATAGAATAAATCTTCCTGGAATCAGATAACATTATTATTTTAATGTTGATATTGCAATAAACCAATCCATAGATGCTCCACTTAAAACGAATAGCATCATCGGCATCTGCAACGCTTCAGGAATGTGAACAAAAAGTCGTTCAGGACTCTGAACGCTCTGAACATGTCAGAACGAGTCTGCAAAATGCGTAACAGATTGGAATTGGTTCTTACTAAATAAAAACAAAATTAACTTGGAGAGAGTTGCTGTTGTTGTTATTAAAGATTCGCTACCTGGACCAAGAAGTTCCAAGTAGCACGGGCTATGGTGAGCCCGGAGTGGATATTTGGAGAGAGTCCAGACGTAAGTGACCATGACTTAGCAAGACTTAAGGCCTTAAGTCTACCTCCACTAGACCAGCTGAAACGGGGGGGGGGGGGCATTGTCAGCACAATGAAACATACGCGACACATACAGCACCATTATTACCACGACACATACACCACCATTATTACCACGACACATACAGCACCATTATTACCACGACACATACAGCACCATTATTACCACGACACATACACCATCATTATTACCACGACACATACACCACCATTACCACGACACATACACCATCATTATTACCACGACACATACACCACCATTATTACCACGACACATACACCACCATTATTACCACGACACACACACCACCATTATTACCACGACACATACACCACCATTACCACGACACATACACCACCATTAACACGACACATACACCACCATAAACACGACACATACACCACCATTAACACGACATATACACCACCATTAACACGACACATACACCACCATAAACACGACACACACACCACCATTACCACGACACATACACCATCATTATTACCCACGACACATACACCACCATTAACACGACACATACACCACCATTAACACGACACATACACCACCATTACCACGACAAATACACCACCATTACCACGACACAACACCACCATTACCACGACACATACACCACCATTAACACGACACATACACCACACATAAACACGACACATACACCACCATTAACACGACACATACACCACCATAAACACGACACATACACCACCATTAACACGACACATACACCACACATAAACACGACACATACACCACCATTACCACGACACATACACCACCATTATTACCACGACACATACACCACCATTATTACCACGACACATACACCACCATTATTACCACGACACATACACCACCATTATTACCACGACACATACACCACCATTATTACCACGACACATACACCACCATTACCCACACATACACCACCATTAACACGACACATACACCACCATAAACACGACACATACACCACCATTAACACGACACATACACCACCATAAACACGACACATACACCACCATTAACACGACACATACACCACCATTATTACCACGACACATACACCATCATTATTACCACGACACATACACCACCATTACACGACACATACACCACCATTAACACGACACATACACCACCATTACCACGACACATACACCACCATTATTACCACGACACATACACCATCATTATTACCACGACACATACACCACCATTAACACGACACATACACCACCATTACCACGACACATACACCACCATTAACACGACACATACACCACCATTAACACGACACATACACCACCATTACCACGACACATACACCACCATTTCCACGACACATACACCACCATTACCACGACACATACACCACCATTAACACGACACATACACCACCATTACCACGACACATACACCACCATAAACACGACACTACACCACCATTAACATGACACATACACCACCATTAACACGACACATACACCACCATTACCACGACACATACACCACCATTAACACGACACATACACCACCATAAACACGACACATACACCACCATAAACACGAGACATACAGCACTATTACCACGACACATACACCACCATAAACACGACACATACAGCACTATACATAAGGCCTTCTACACCTCACAACCAAACATAATGAACAAAATCACAAACACGACACAAACACAACTTTATCAACGAACCGAATAATATATAATTCATGAAAAAAATAAACTCCTAATCAATGAACATGAAAACAATAAGTGAAGAAATATTCTATAAGCGACGTAAATCAACATTTGCGCGGGAGAATTCAGGAAACACATGACGATCGAATGTAAACAATCTAGTCACTGAGCATCTCCGGGTGAAGGTGCTCAGTGACTTTCCTCTCCTCTTAGAGCAAGGAGAAGAGGAAATAGTGAATAACAAGATAACTAGCGGAGCATGATAGCCACTGTCACACATAACACGATACCTGGGAGAAGTGTTTGGGCTCGGGTGAGTACCAACCCAACCAGTCGCGAAGCTCACACAACAATAACAGTCAATAACACGTACAGCAGGAAACATCTATTTAGAAACGTGTCCAGGTGAAGGGTGTCCAGGTGAAGGGTGTCCAGGTGAAGGATGTCCAGGTGAAGGGTGTCCAGGTGAAGGGTGTCCAGGTGAAGGTTGTCCAGGTGAAGGGTGTCCAGGTGAAGGGTGTCCAGGTGAAGGGTGTCCAGGTGAAGGGTGTCCAGGTGAAGGGTGTCCAGGTGAAGGGTGTCCAGGTGAAGGGTGTCCAGGTGAAGGGTGTCTAGGTGAAAGGTGTCTAGGTGAAGGGTGTCCAGGTGAAAGGTGTCTAGGTGAAGGGTGTCCAGGTGAAGGGTGTCCAGGTGAAGGGTGTCCAGGTGAAGGGTGTCCAGGTGAAGGGTGTCCAGGTGAAGGTAGTAGAGGTGAAGGGTGTCCAGGTGAAAGGTGTCTAGGTGAAGGTTGTCCAGGTGAAGGGTGTCCAGGTGAAGGGTGTCCAGGTGAAGGGTGTCCAGGTGAAGGGTGTCCAGGTGAAGGGTGTCCAGGTGAAGGGTGTCCAGGTGAAAGGTGTCTAGGTGAAGGGTGTCCAGGTGAAAGGTGTCTAGGTGAAGGGTGTCCAGGTGAAGGGTGTCCAGGTGAAGGGTGTCCAGGTGAAGGGTGTCCAGGTGAAGGGTGTCCAGGTGAAGGTTGTCCAGGTGAAGGTTGTCCAGGTGAAAGGTGTCCAGGTGAAGGGTGTCCAGGTGAAGGGTGTCCAGGTGAAGGGTGTCCAGGTGAAGGTAGTCCAGGTGAAGGGTGTCCAGGTGAAAGGTGCCCAGGTGAAGGGTGTCCAGGTGAAGGGTGTCCAGGTGAAGGGTGTCCAGGTGAAGGTTGTCCAGGTGAAGGTTGTCCAGGTGAAAGGTGTCCAGGTGAAGGGTGTCCAGGTGAAGGGTGTCCAGGTGAAGGGTGTCCAGGTGAAGGGTGTCCAGGTGAAGGTGTCCAGGTGAAGGTTGTCCAGGTGAAGGGTGTCCAGGTGAAGGTTGTCCAGGTGAAGGGTGTCCAGGTGAAGGGTGTCCAGGTGAATGGTGTCCAGGTGAAGGTTGTCCAGGTGAAGGTTGTCCAGGTGAAAGGTGTCCAGGTGAAAGGTGTCCAGGTGAAGGTTGTCCAGGTGAAGGGTGTCCAGGTGAAGGGTGTCCAGGTGAAGGGTGTCCAGGTGAAGGGTGTCCAGGTGAAGGGTGTCCAGGTGAAGGGTGTCCAGGTGAAGGGTGTCCAGGTGAAGGTAGTCCAGGTGAAGGGTGTCCAGGTGAAGGGATGTTCTGGTGCTGGGCATCACAAGTGCTGGTGAGTAATGTTGTTGTTTGTGAATAGTCAATAGACTTATTTCATTATTCAGTTATATGGGCTGAGCTCGCTTTTGGTGCTTCGTGTTTTTGATTTGTGTGTTTTAATTGTATATACTTTTTTATACTTTTATCAATATATATATATATATATATATATATATATATATATATATATATATATATATATATATATAAATAACAAGCTTGCAGACGCCTTATTTTCTCACGACTCACAATTGATGACTTTCGAACACCTCTCGAACAGGTGCTTCGGTGTTCGAGAAAGGCTCTTCGATTTTTGTTCGAACCACAACGCAGTAAATGCCTCACCCATTAGCCCGTACTCCAAACAAAGGCCTAAAGACCATTCCATCCACCAGCCAACCCCTCAGGAGTTTATGAATGAAAAACGGTTTACATACGACTCACAACTGCTGACGTTCGAACACTTCCGGAACAAGTGCTTCACTGACGACTGGTGTTCGAACCACAACGCTGTAAATGCTTCACCCACGTACTACAAATAATCGCCAATAGAACCTAAACACCTAACCTAACCTAACCTAACCTATGCCTATATATGCACAATATGCTAATATATTATGGTATTAATTTATATATGAGTAAATTTCCGTTTTGAATGAACAGCATGTCAAAATGTATGAATGCGTCTGTGGGGTCGACCGCTGGATGGAATGGACTTGAGTCGAGGACGGGTTGTGGTGAGGACGGTTGTGGTGAGGACGGGTTGTGGTGAGGACGGGTTGTGGTGAGGACGGTTGTGGTGAGGACGGGTTGTGGTGAGGACGGGTTGTGGTGAGGACGGGTTGTGGTGAGGACGGGTTGTGGTGAGGACGGTTGTGGTGAGGACGGGTTGTGGTGAGGACGGGTTGTGGGGAGGACGGTTGTGGTGAGGACGGTTGTGGTGAGGACGGTTGTGGTGAGGACGGTTGTGGTGAGGACGGGTTGTGGTGAGGACGGTTGTGGTGAGGACGGGTTGTGGTGAGGACGGTTGTGGTGAGGACGGTTGTGGTGAGGACGGTTGTGGTGAGGACGGTTGTGGTGAGGACGGTTGTGGTGAGGACGGGTTGTGGTGAGGATGGTTGTGGTGAGGACGGTTGTGGTGAGGACGGTTGTGGTGAGGACGGGTTGTGGTGAGGACGGTTGTGGTGAGGACGGTTGTGGTGAGGACGGTTGTGGTGAGGACGGTTGTGGTGAGGACGGTTGTGGTGAGGACGGTTGTGGTGAGGACGGTTGTGGTGAGGACGGGTTGTGGTGAGGATGGTTGTGGTGAGGACGGTTGTGGTGAGGACGGTTGTGGTGAGGACGGTTGTGGTGAGGACGGGTTGTGGTGAGGACGGTTGTGGTGAGGACGGGTTGTGGTGAGGACGGTTGTGGTGAGGACGGTTGTGGTGAGGACGGTTGTGGTGAGGACGGGTTGTGGTGAGGGCGGTTGTGGTGAGGACGGTTGTGGTGAGGACGGGTTGTGGTGAGGACGGGTTGTGGTGAGGACGGTTGTGGTGAGGACGGTTGTGGTGAGGACGGTTGTGGTGAGGACGGTTGTGGTGAGGACGGTTGTGGTGAGGACGGGTTGTGGTGAGGACGGTTGTGGTGAGGACGGGTTGTGGTGAGGACGGGTTGTGGTGAGGACGGTTGTGGTGAGGACGGGTTGTGGTGAGGACGGGTTGTGGTGAGGACGGTTGTGGTGAGGACGGTTGTGGTGAGGACGGTTGTGGTGAGGACGGGTTGTGGTGAGGGCGGTTGTGGTGAGGACGGTTGTGGTGAGGACGGGTTGTGGTGAGGACGGGTTGTGGTGAGGACGGTTGTGGTGAGGACGGTTGTGGTGAGGACGGTTGTGGTCTACAACAACGTCTGCCCTCCAGCACTAGGACAGACGTCACTTTGTAACCCTCGTTGCTAAACTGATCAACCAGGCTGTTGGACGCGGCTGGTCGCTGCTGACGCATGAATCACAGCCTGCGTGATCACACCCTCACTTAATATTACACGGAGCACAGACCTACACTGAACAACGACAATATAGACCTACACTGAACAACGACACTATAGGCCTACACTGAACAATGACACTATAGGCCTACACTGAACAACGACACTATAGGCCTACACTGAACAACGACACTATAGGCCTACACTGAACAACAACATAGGCCTACACTGAACAACGACACTATAGGCCTACACTGAACAACAACAACATAGGCCTACACTGAACAACGACACTATAGGCCTACACTGAACAACAACAACATAGGCCTACACAGAACAACGACACTAAAGGCCTACACTGAACAACAACAATATAGGCCTACACTGAACAATGACACTATAGGCCTACACTGAACATGACACTATAGGCCTACACTGAACAACGACACTATAGGCCTACACTGAACAATGACACTATAGGCCTACACTGAACAACGACACTATAGGCCTACACTGAACAACGACAATATAGGCCTACACTGAACAACGACAATATAGGCCTACACTGAACAACGACACTATAGGCCTACACTGAACAACGACACTATAGGCCTACACTGAACAACGACACTATAGGCCTACACTGAACAATGACACTATAGGCCTACACTGAACAATGACGCTATAGGCCTACACTGAACAATGACACTATAGGCCTACACTGAACAACAACATAGGCCTAAACTGAACAATGACACTATAGGCCTACACTGAACAATGCCACTATAGGCCTACACTGAACAATGACACTATAGGCCTACACTGAACAACAACATAGGCCTAAACTGAACAATGCCACTATAGGCCTACGCTGAACAATGACACTATAGGCCTACACTGAACAATGACACTATAGGCCTACACTGAACAATGACACTATAGGCCTACACTGAACAACAACATAGGCCTACACTGAACAATGACACTATAGGCCTACACTGAACAATGACACTATAGGCCTACACTGAACAACAACATAGGCCTACACTGAACAATGACACTATAGGCCTACACTGAACAATGACACTATAGGCCTACACTGAACAACAACATAGGCCTACACTGAACAATGACACTATAGGCCTACACTGAACAATGACACTATAGGCCTACACTGAACAACAACATAGGCCTACACTGAACAATGACACTATAGGCCTACACTGAACAATGACACTATAGGCCTACACTGAACAACAACATAGGCCTAAACTGAACAATGACACTATAGGCCTACACTGAACAACAACAACATAGGCCTACACTGAACAATGGCACTATAGGCCTACACTGAACAACGACACTATAGGCCTACACCCTCAACACACACACAGTGGGACGAGTTATCTTAATTGATCATTATTTTAATTAAAATCTTGGACGCATTTCCTTAAATTATAAGGCAATGGCAGAAAAAATTTCGATTATAATGAGCAGAGATTAACCAGTTAATTGGAGTCTGTGTAGGTGTTCGAAGCCCGGCGCCTGACGTCACCTGGTTCCTGACGTCACCTGGTTCCTGACGTCACCTGGTTCCTGACGTCACCTGGTTCCTGACGTCACCTGGCGCCTGACGTCACCTGGCGCCTGACGTCACCTGGTTCCTGACGTCATCTGCTTCCTGATGTCACCTGGCTCCTGACGTCATCTACACCCTGATGTCACCTGGCTCCTGACGTCATCTACACCCTGATGTGACCTGGCTCCTGACGTCATCTACACCCTGATGTCACCTGCTTCAATGACGTCGCCTGGAGGCTGAGAGCGCCTACCCATCTTGAAACTAATCCTACCCATCTTGGAACTAATCCTACCCATCTTGAAACTAATCCTACCCATCTTGAAACTAATCCTACCCATCTGGGAACTAATCCTACCCATCTTGGAACTAATCCTACCCATCTTGGAACTAATCCTACCCATCTTGAAACTAATCCTACCCATCTTGGAACTAATCCTACCCATCTTGGAACTAATCCTACCCATCTGGGAACTAATCCTACCCATCTGGGAACTAATCCTACCCATCTTGGAACTAATCCTACCCATCTTGGAACTAATCCTACCCATTTTGGAACTAATCCTACCCATCTTGGAACTAATCCTACCCATCTTGGAACTAATCCTACCCATCTTGGAACTAATCCTACCCATCTTGGAACTAATCCTACCCATCTTGGAACTAATCCTACCCATCTGGGAACTAATGCTACCATCTTGGAACTAATCCTACCCATCTTGGAACTAATCCTACCCATCTGGGAACTAATCCTACCCATCTGGGAACTAATCCTACCCATCTGGGAACTAATCCTACCCATCTGGGAACTAATCCTACCCATCTGGGAACTAATGCTACCCATCTTGGAACTAATCCTACCCATCTTGGAACTAATCCTACCCATCTTGGAACTAATCCTACCCATCCTAAAGCACCATACGACTCCCATACACTCATTCTTAAATTAATACGTGCTAAATTAATAAATGCTAAATTAATTTAATTTATTTAGTGATTAAATTAAATATTAAATTAATTTAGTGACTAAATTAATACGCCAGGCAGAGGACCGGCGCAGGCATTCCTTAGAAACAGATTTAGCGTGCTGTAGGTGATATCTTTTTTCTTAGAGATGCGCGACACGAAGCAATCTAAGATGATAAATGGCCTCCCGCTGTCAAGGCGTGAGTTATCGCGCCCAATATCTTCCTGGGGATATGGAAGATCAAGACCTCGCTCAGGCGCTGAATTCCTCACTCTTAGCGAATCTTCTCGTGGAGAAAATTCCCGTCGCTAATGATTCGTATCTGATAGCTTGCATAAACTCTTAGGGAGAGAGAGAGAGAGGAGGGAGAGAGAGAGCGGAGAGAGAGAGAGAGAGAGAGAGAAGAGAGGAGAGAGAGAGAGAGAGAGAGAGAGAGAGAGAGAGAGAGAGAGAGAGAGAGAGAGAGAGAGAGAGAGACGAGCGGACCTCCCTCTCATGATTAGAGAAGCATCAAATGAGGTGGTTATTGCTACTATGACATCCCATCTGGTTAGAGGTTAGAGGTTAGAGGTTAGAGGTTAGAGGTTAGAGGTTAGAGGTTAAGGGGTAAGAGGTCAGAGGTTAGAGGTCAGAGCTTAGAGGAAGGCGGCAAGCGTTATCCACAGTAAACTTTACCATTGCTCTCCTGGCACATTTTAACACAGTGGTCGACAACGTCATAAATGAGGCGTATTACGACAGGTTAAAGTCGACACCTTTGTGTTTATCAGTGTCTGTTTACTGTTGTCTGTTGCTGTCTGCTGCCTTCCTGTTTAACAGTCATGTTAGACCCTCCCTTCTGTTTACCAGTCATGTCAGAGTCTTCCTCCTGCTTGACAATCATGTCAGAGTCTTCCTCCTGCTTGACAATCATGTCAGAGTCTTCCTTCTGCTTGACAATCATGTCAGAGTCTTCCTTCTGCTTGACAATCATGTCAGAGTCTTCCTCCTGCTTGACAATCATGTCAGAGTCTTCCTCCTGCTTGACAATCATGTCAGTCTTCCTCCTGCTTGACAATCATGTCAGAGTCTTCCTCCTGCTTGACAATCATGTCAGAGTCTTCCTTCTGCTGACAATCATGTCAGAGTCTTCCTCCTGCTTGACAATCATGTCAGAGTCTTCCTTCTGCTTGACAATCATGTCAGAGTCTTCCTCCTGCTTGACAATCATGTCAGAGTCTTCCTCCTGCTTGACAATCATGTCAGAGTCTTCCACCTGCTTGACAATCATGTCAGAGTCTTCCTCCTGCTTGACAATCATGTCAGAGTCTTCCTCCTGCTTGACAATCATGTCAGAGTCTTCCTCCTGCTTGACAATCATGTCAGAGTCTTCCTTCTGCTTGACAATCATGTCAGAGTCTTCCTCCTGCTTGACAATCATGTCAGAGTCTTCCTCCTGCTTGACAATCATGTCAGAGTCTTCCTCCTGCTTGACAATCATGTCAGAGTCTTCCTCCTGCTTGACAATCATGTCAGAGTCTTCCTTCTGCTTACAATCATGTCAGAGTCTTCCTCTGCTTGACAATCATGTCAGAGTCTTCCTTCTGCTTGACAATCATGTCAGAGTCTTCCTTCTGCTTGACAATCATGTCAGATCCTCCCTCCTGCTATCAAACCATATCATCTTCTGTTGCACTTTAATTTAAGACATTTTCTAAGTAGCTTTCAGGTAGCAGCATCCAGTGATCTTGAAGATCATCTTGGTGATGCCACTGACGCTGAGATAAGACTTCAAGTCCTTCGTCAGTAGTCGGAAACTGAAGTTGTTTCGTCAAATATAAAATGACTTAAGACCTGATTTAATGATTTAAGACCATGAGGATTTACAATGATTTTAGACTTTGAGGGTTGACCACGAGAGAGACTGTTTCATCTTAGGCACGGATGCTGGGGGTAGAAGATGTGATGCTCGGGTAGTTGAGTGATGATTTAGCTGATGGTTTCAGTGATGACATCAGTCACCAGAGGTCAGAGGTCATATGATTCAAGTCTCTGACTTTTTCCAACTGTGTGCTGAACTCCGTACACCATACACCACCATACACCATACTCTGTATACATTCATGTATGGAGACTATGAAACTTGGATGATACTCTTTCTAATGCTGACAAATAAACATGTCTGATATAAGGTGATGCTAATTCAGTTATCAGAACTTAGCTGGATGATTTTGACAATGCCCGATCATACTACAAATTAGGTCTGTGAGTATAATTGTTAGGAATCTTATGCCAAAATAC
Organism: Procambarus virginalis; assembly: GCA_020271785.1. Classification (NCBI taxonomy): domain Eukaryota; kingdom Metazoa; phylum Arthropoda; class Malacostraca; order Decapoda; family Cambaridae; genus Procambarus; species Procambarus virginalis. Next base: position 15,759 of record WNGS01107849.1, on the reverse strand, counting down.
ATTTTCGATATAAGCTAATTGGATACAGGGATTCAAATATGTATAGAAGAATTTGTTATAAGGTAGTTACGTTATAAGTTATAAGTTATAAGTTATAAGTTATAGTTACGTTCCACCTTGCACTTGTAACACCTCATAAATATTATGTAGTTCATTTTGGGTTACTGTACTCCAGAATGACCTTAACTTCACTTGAGAGAGCACAGAGAAGGATGACAAAGTTATTTCCAGGAATAATACAATGTGAAATACAGCATCTACTGAGATATACAATACCCCCCATGAGAAATATGGAATTCATGGAGAAAAACCATCTCCTGAGAACTTCTTTTGACAAATACAGCAATATTTCACAAATACAAGAACCCCATAAGAAATACAGCTCACCCTTGAGAAATACAATATCCCCTGAGAGATGCAACATTCAATGAGAAATACAGCAACACCTGAGAAACATCCCTCTCCCCCCCCAACCCCTACACAAGATACCCCCCACCCCCAACCCCCTACCAAAGATACCCCCCCCCAACCCCCTACCAAAGATACCCCCCCCCAACCCCCTACCAAAGATACCCCCCTCATCAAATTTGCATAATCCCTCCTACAGTAATTTAAGAAGCAGTGCCTTCCTTATCGTAGTCTCCGTCGGGGGAGTATATTGCCTTATCATATAACGAGCCAAGCCTGTAATTGGTTCCCCATTATCTCTAACAAGCATCACGTCTCCGCCGGCTTACATAGGGATAAAGGTATTTGTGAGGAAAATTGGCTCTTTCAGCATGTTAAAGTTGACCCTATTTGCTAGAGGTCTATTCAAGGTGTCAGGGTATACTCAAAGTGAAAAGGTATACTTAAAGTGTCAAGGTATACTTAAGGTGAAGAGGTATACTCAAAGTGTCAAGGTATACTCAAAGTGTCAATGTATACTCAAAGTGTCAAGGTCTACTTAAGGTGAAAAGGTATACTCAAAGTGTCAAGGTCTACTTAAGGTGAAAAGGTATACTCAAAGTGTCAAGGTATACTCAAAGTGTCAAGGTATACTCAAAGTGTCAAGATGATACTCAATGTGAAAAGGTTAAGTCAGGTTGTCAAGGTAAACTCAAGGATGAAAGGTATACTTAAGATGTCAAGGTATACTCAGGGAGAATGTAATGAAGAGCAGAGGGGAGAGGAGGGAAAGAGGTAGAGGTGAGAAAGACGGGAGAGTGAGAAACCAGGAAGAAGGTAGACTGAGGAGACAAAGAAGAGAGAGTTGACCTAAAGAGGGAGAATGAGAGAGGGTAAAGTAAGTTGTCAGAGAGAGAGAATGAAGAGTGGGTACTGGTTGGCTAATGTATTTCCGGGCAGGATCAAACTGATTCCTTCCAGGTGAGTGACAGGTGAGTGACCTGTAGGCAACTCACCAACGGGAGCCCTGCTTTCACTTCTCCTGAAGCTGCTTTCTCCCTTAAGAAGCTGCTCTCTCCGGATCTAAGCTGATTACCCACACTCTGAAACTGTATTAGTTATCACAGGTGAAAATAAACAAACCCTCTGTTTATCTCTATTTAAAATAAACAGAGATAAACAGACTCATACAACTCTCTGTCTCACTCTCAATTTCACCGGCTCTAGCAGCATCTTAAAGATGTGATTACTCTTGGAATCATTTGTCTCTACTAGATTACCACTTGGCTCTTTTAGATTACCACTTGGCTCTTCTAGATTACCTCTTGGCTCCTCGAGAGACTATCTGGTTCCCTCTAGACGCCAACCTGTCAAGTACCTAACTTCACCTGTTAAGTCAGCACGTGTTTAATCTCGTGTTATGGTGTTCAGTACACGTGTTAAACAGGTGTTTGATGCCCCGGGCGTCGCAGGTCAGAGTTCTTGATCTGTTCACTGAATAACAGCGGCGTCTGGGCGCAGGTGTCAGGATGAACAACCTCTGTCTCTCTCCTGCTATGGCGGTGTGTGTCCACTCACAGGATGAGTGACGCTGCCCAATACTGTCACTATGGCGGTGTGTCCACTCACAAGATGAGTGACGCTGCCCAATACTGTCACTATGGCGGTGTGTCCACTCACAGGATGAGTGGCGCTGCCCAATACTGTCACTATGGTGGTGTGTCCACTCACAGGATGAGTGGCGCTGCCCAATACTGTCACTATGGCGGTGTGTCCACTCACAGGATGAGTGGCGCTGCCCAATACTGTCACTATGGCGGTGTGTCCACTCACAGGATGAGTGGCGCTGCCCAATACTGTCACTATGGCGGTGTGTCCACTCACAGGATGAGTGGCGCTGCCCAATACTGTCACTATGGCGGTGTGTTCCACTCACAGGATGAGTGGCGCTGCCCAATACTGTCACTATGGTGGTGTGTTCACTCACAGGATGAGTGGCGCTGCCCAATACTGTCACTATGGCGGTGTGTCCACTCACAGGATGAGTGGCGCTGCCCAATACTGTCACTATGGCGGTGTGTCCACTCACAGGATGAGTGGCGCTGCCCAATACTGTCACTATGGCGGTGTGTCCACTCACAGGATGAGTGACGCTGCCCAATACTGTCACTATGGCGGTGTGTCCACTCACAGGATGAGTGGCGCTGCCCAATACTGTCACTATGGCGGTGTGTCCACTCACAGGATGAGTGGCGCTGCCCAATACTGTCACTATGGCGGTGTGTCCACTCACAGGATGAGTGGCGCTGCCCAATACTGTCACTATGGCGGTGTGTCCACTCACAGGATGAGTGGCGCTGCCCAATACTGTCACTATGGCGGTGTGTCCACTCACAGGATGAGTGGCGCTGCCCAATACTGTCACTATGGCGGTGTGTCCACTCACAGGATGAGTGGCGCTGCCCAATACTGTCACTATGGCGGTGTGTCCACTCACAGGATGAGTGGCGCTGCCCAATACTGTCACTATGGTGGTGTGTCCACTCACAGGATGAGTGGCGCTGCCCAATACTGTCACTATGGCGGTGTGTCCACTCACAGGATGAGTGGCGCTGCCCAATACTGTCACTATGGCGGTGTGTCCACTCACAGGATGAGTGGCGCTGCCCAATACTGTCACTATGGCGGTGTGTCCACTCACAGGATGAGTGGCGCTGCCCAATACTGTCACTATGGTGGTGTGTCCACTCACAGGATGAGTGGCGCTGCCCAATACTGTCACTATGGCGGTGTGTCCACTCACAGGATGAGTGGCGCTGCCCAATACTGTCACTATGGCGGTGTGTTCACTCACAGGATGAGTGGCGCTGCCCAATACTGTCACTATGGCGGTGTGTCCACTCACAGGATGAGTGGCGCTGCCCAATACTGTCACTATGGCGGTGTGTCCACTCACAGGATGAGTGGCGCTGCCCAATACTGTCACTATGGCGGTGTGTCCACTCACAGGATGAGTGGCGCTGCCCAATACTGTCACTATGGCGGTGTGTCCACTCACAGGATGAGTGGCGCTGCCCAATACTGTCACTATGGCGGTGTGTCCACTCACAGGATGAGTGGCGCTGCCCAATACTGTCACTATGGCGGTGTGTCCACTCACAGGATGAGTGGCGCTGCCCAATACTGTCACTATGGCGGTGTGTCCACTCACAGGATGAGTGGCGCTGCCCAATACTGTCACTATGGCGGTGTGTCCACTCACAGGATGAGTGACGCTGCCCAATACTGTCACTATGGCGGTGTGTCCACTCACAGGATGAGTGGCGCTGCCCAATACTGTCACTATGGCGGTGTGTCCACTCACAGGATGAGTGACGCTGCCCAATACTGTCACTATGGCGGTGTGTCCACTCACAGGATGAGTGGCGCTGCCCAATACTGTCACTATGGCGGTGTGTCCACTCACAGGATGAGTGGCGCTGCCCAATACTGTCACTATGGCGGTGTGTCCACTCACAGGATGAGTGACGCTGCCCAATACTGTCACTATGGCGGTGTGTCCACTCACAGGATGAGTGACGCTGCCAATACTGTCACTATGGCGGTGTGTCCACTCACAGGATGAGTGACGCTGCCCAATACTGTCACTATGGCGGTGTGTCCACTCACAGGATGAGTGACGCTGCCCAATACTGTCACTATGGCGGTGTGTCCACTCACAGGATGAGTGACGCTGCCCAATACTGTCACTATGGCGGTGTGTCCACTCACAGGATGAGTGGCGCTGCCCAATACTGTCACTATGGCGGTGTGTCCACTCACAGGATGAGTGGCGCTGCCCAATACTGTCACTATGGCGGTGTGTCCACTCACAGGATGAGTGACGCTGCCCAATACTGTCACTATGGCGGTGTGTCCACTCACAGGATGAGTGACGCTGCCCAATACTGTCACTATGGCGGTGTGTCCACTCACAGGATGAGTGGCGCTGCCCAATACTGTCACTATGGCGGTGTGTCCACTCACAGGATGAGTGGCGCTGCCCAATACTGTCACTATGGCGGTGTGTCCACTACAGGATGAGTGGCGCTGCCCAATACTGTCACTATGGCGGTGTGTCCACTCACAGGATGAGTGACGCTGCCCAATACTGTCACTATGGTGGTGTGTCCACTCACAGGATGAGTGGCGCTGCCCAATACTGTCACTATGGCGGTGTGTCCACTCACAGGATGAGTGGCGCTGCCCAATACTGTCACTATGGCGGTGTGTCCACTCACAGGATGAGTGGCGCTGCCCAATACTGTCACTATGGCGGCGTGTTCACTCACAGGATGAGTGACGCTGCCGAATACTGTCACAACGACTACATGTTCACTCACAGGGCGGGTCAACTGCCAAATAAACTCACCATTCTACTCAAAATTAAAAAAAATCCACCCAGCCTCCATCAAATCACGAAGCTAGCAAACAGAAAACGGAAGGCGACGCACCACCAACTACACAAAACGGGGAGCCAATACGGCCCTGTCGGACCCTGTAGTCCATTGTGACTGTGAATAATGTCCCCGTGTCTCCCGTCTGCTGTTGGCTCGTCATTCAGGTCTGCCCCGCTACAGGGAAGACTGGAAAAGAACAAGACGGCCATAATGAGGGAGCAACGAAGCCCCTTACATGGCGCCGATGCCGGTTGATAATGGCGCCGGAACGCCAAGCTGATGGCGACGAGGGGAAAGAATAGATTGCAAAAAATAGGTCTTCAAAGACCTTCCGCCAGTTCGGAGAGTCGAGGACACATTTCCATTCGTGTTTAATTACAGGAGTGAGATGAGCAGACGAGAGTGTGAGGGAGGCAGGCAGCCAGAGAGAGGAATGAGGGAGAGGGAGAGAGGAATGAGGGAGAGACGAATGAGGAAGATAAACTGGGAATGAGATAGGAAGAGGAGACATACACCAAAAGAATAGACAGGCAGACAGAGTAGTTATTTGAACCGAAGGTATGATAATTATCAAGAGAAAGCGCCAAGCCATTACGACTATATAGCACTGGGAAATGGTCAGGATAAAGATTTGGGATGGGACGGGGGAAAAGGAACGGTGCCCAATTACTTGAGGACGGTCGGGGATTGAACGCCGACCTGCATGATGGGAGACCGTCGCTCTACCGTCCAGCCCAAGTGGTTGGGATTGTACCTTATGGGGGACCTTCACATCTTCCCATCCTCTCCACACATGACATATTTCACATGAACATATTTAGTAGAGATCAGTAGAGCACCTGGGCTCAAAGTGAGCCCCTTGCTGAGAAAATGTGAACATTCCTCACTGTAACACCCATGATGAAACATTGTGTACGGTGTCAGGAGTCTGTGAACACCGACTGAACATACATGAACACAAAGTGAACATCTCCCATGGTTCCAGTTAACGCTTACTGAGCTTCAGCAGGGCTCAAGAGAGCTCTGATTACATCTTGAGAGCTCAACTGTGCACTTTAGAGCTTTAATGAGCACTTGAGAGCTCCACTGAGCACTTGAGAGCTCCACTGAGCACTTGTGAGCGCCACTGAGCACTTGAGAGCTCCACTGAGCACTTGTGAGCGCCACTGAGCACTTGAGAGCTCCACTGAGCACTTGTGAGCGCCACTGAGCACTTGAGAGCTCCACTGAGCACTTGTGAGCGCCACTGAGCACTTGAGAGCTCCACTGAGCACTTGAGCGCTCCTGCTGAATTAGCATGAGGTGGTGGGAGTCAGCAGCTGCCCCCCCGCCCCCCTCTGGAGTTCACGGTCGCAGTAAGTGGCTCTATTGTGGTACTAACAGGATTGGTGTGTGTGTGTGTGTGTGTGTGTGTGTGTGTGTGTGTGTGTGGTGTGTGTGTGTGTGTGTGTGTGTGTGTGTGTGTGTGTGTGTGTGTGTGTGTGTGTGTGTGTGTGTGTGTGTGTGTGTGTGTGTGTGTGTGTGTGTGTGTGTGTGTGTGTGTGTGTGTGTGTGTGTACTCACCTATATGTACTCACCTATATGTGTCTGCAGGATCGAGCATTGACTCTTGGATCCCGCCTTTCGAGCATCAGTTGTTTACAGCAATGACTCCTATCCCATTTCCCTATCATACCTGGTTTTAAAATTATGAATAGTATTGGCTTCCACAACCTGTTCCTTAAGTGCATTCCATTTTCCCACTACTCTCACGCTAAAAGAAAACTTCCTAACATCTCTGTGACTCATCTGAGTTTCCAACTTCCATCCATGTCCCCTCGTTCTGTTACTATTCCGTGTGAACATTTCGTCTATGTCCACTCTGTCAATCCCTCTGAGTATTTTATACGTTCCTATCATGTCCCCGCTCTCCCTTCTTCTTTCTAGTGTCGTAAGGCACAGTTTCCTCAGGCGCTCCTCATACCCCATCCCTCGTAGCTCAGGGACGAGTCTCGTTGCAAACCTCTGGACCTTTTCCAGTTTCATTATGTGCTTCTTCAGATGGGGACTCCATGATGAGGCGGCATACTCTAAGACTGGTCTCATGTAGGCAGTGTAAAGCGCCCTAAATGCCTCCTTGCTTAGGTTTCTGAATGATGTTCTAACTTTTGCCAGTGTAGAGTACGCTGCTGTCGTTATCCTATTTATATGTGCCTCAGGAGATAGATTAGGTGTTACGCCCACACCCAGGTCTCTTTCGCGCGTCGTCACAGGTAGGCTGTTCCCCTTCATTGTATACTGTCCCTTTGGTCTCCTATCTCCTAGTCCCATTTCCATAACTTTACATTTGCTCGTGTTGAATTCCAGTAGCCATTTCTCTGACCATCTCTGCAACCTGTTCAGGTCTTCTTGGAGGATCCTGCAATCCTCATCTGTCACAACTCTTCTCATCAACTTTGCGTCATCCGCAAACATCGACATGTAGGACTCTACACCCGTAAACATGTCGTTAACATATACAAGAAATAGAATTGGTCCCAGTACCGATCCTTGTGGTACTCCACTTGTTACTGTTCGCCAGTCCGACTTCTCGCCCCTTACCGTAACTCGTGTGTGTGTGTGTGTGTGTGTGTGTGTGTGTGTGTGTGTGTGTGTGTGTGTGTGTGTGTGTTGTGTG
>WNGS01107848.1:5000-17605 GCA_020271785.1 Procambarus virginalis | reverse complement strand
GTACATTTTTCCTCAATTTTTTGACGGCTTTGGTTACATTATTAAAACGTTCGTAAGTACTTGCGTAACTGCTTCGTGAATCTGGCCCCTGGTTGAACAAACCCACAAGGGCCGTGATGAGGATTCGAACCTACGTCCGAGAGCATCCCAGACGCTGCCTTAATCGACTGAACTACGACATGATATAAGAATTGCAACCAGAAATTCGACTGAATTTACTTGAATCCTGCAGCCTCTCCGAGACACAAACCAGGATATTACACAACTCCCCCATGCACTCGAGCTGTGTCAATAGGCTTTTCTACCTCTACCGAGTGTCTGGCCCCTGGTTCCTTTGAGTCCACCGAACTTTCCACCATCCCTCGCGAAGATTGAACACAGATTGATAAAGATTAGGCAACCCGTCCTCGCAAATTCGTATAGTCAATATTGACTTATTAAATACGTGCTTAGGTGATGTACTAAACATAGTAGTTTACCTTGAAAAGCTTCATAGAAAAACACCGACCTTACCTAACCTTGTTAGTGTGTTAAGATAAGCATCTTATAGCTTCGTAATTACAATTATTACTTAACGTATACCCATAATAGGTTAAGTAACAATTGTAATTACGAAGCTATAAGATGCTTATCTTAACATACTAACAAGGTTAGGTAAGGTCGGTGTTTTCTATGAAGCTTTTCAAGGTAAACTATTATGTTTAGTATGTCACCTATGCACATATTTAATAAGTCAATATTGACTATACGAATTGCGAGGACGGGTTGGATTAAGCCACCCAAGAGGTGGCACGGGCATGAATAGCCCGTTAGATAGAACACAGAAGCTCTTCCATTAATGAATGGTGGAGCTGCTAGTCTCGTGCACGCTGGCTAATGGTCATTTGCGCGCTGTGATTCGCAGAAGTTATCGAACCATCGCCCAAGACGCTTCGCATGCCACGAATTAGTCAAGACGGGATAACGTCGCTGTTGTATTGTGGTTAAGTCTAATCCTGATGTATGCGTACAGTGCTGTTGGGTCCGTGTGCGTGTATTTTGTAGCGCTGAATTATTATGTACCTGGCGGTCTGTGTTTGTCTTTCATTAGCAAGTTTGTTTGTGTTATTTGTTTAGTGTTATTAAGGTAATTAATCCCGGGCTTTATTATGATGTGATAATCTGGTTGTGTGTGTGTGTGTCTGTGTGTGTGTGTGTGTGTGTGCGTGCGGTGTGTGTGTGTGTGTGTGCGTGCGTGTGTGTGTGTGGGTGTTGTGTTTTGCGAGGAATGAGCTTCAGTGCCTAGTTCCCCGTTGAGGTCTCTCAGTACGTTCCAAATGACCTGCTATCTCATCTCCCGCCATCCTCATGACCTTGCATTAGTTAGGGTTGAAGTCCAGTAGCCAGGTGTCGCCACCAGTTCCGTAACCCATGTCCTGGCGGCTTTCTCGCAGTGTTCTGCTTTTTATTATTCTCTCCCCCTTGTATCCTGTGAGGCGTGGGCGTGACCTCACCCTGCCGTGGGCGTGGGCGTGCCGGCCAGCTGAACCTTCAGACAGGAGTATATTATGCACGTCACCTGGACCGATCTCTACTCTCACGCGACCTGTTAGGTGATCACTCTGTGTGATTGTGTCTACACACACACACACACACACACACACACACACACACACACACACACACACACCACACACACACACACAACACACACACGTGTGTGTCTTGGGTGAGGTGTATGCCTTAGGGCTAAGGAAGGGGTGAGGGAGAGGTGAGAGAGGGGGTGAGGGAAGGTGAGGGAAGGTGAGAGAGGGGGTGAGGGAAGGTGAGGGAGAGGTGAGGGGGACAATTGCCTCGCGTGCACCGTATTTTTAACGAGCGTACCATGGGTGCTGGGAACCACTACCTGAGGCGGTGATTAAGTAACAGATTCTGGGAATGATTCTCGCTCGTTTAATTGGCTTGTTTACCTTGTCTGGTGTTGTGTGGTGTTGTCTGGTGTTGTCTGGTGTTGTGTGGTGTTGTCTGGTGTTGTCTGGTGTTGTGTGGTGTTGTCTGGTGTTGTCTGGTGTTGTCAGGTGTTGTCTGGTGTTGTCAGGTGTTGTCTGGTGTTGTCAGGTGTTGTCTGGTGTTGTCAGGTGTTGTCAGGTGTTGTCAGGTGTTGTCTGGTGTTGTCTGGTGTTGTCAGGTGTTGTCTGGTGTTGTCAGGTGTTGTGTGGTGTTGTCAGGTGTTGTCAGGTGTTGTCTGGTGTTGTGTGGTGTTGTCTGGTGTTGTCTGGTGTTGTTGGTGTTGTCTGGTGTTGTCTGGTGTTGTGTGGTGTTGTCTGGTGTTGTCAGGTGTTGTGTGGTGTTGTGTGGTGTTGTCTGGTGTTGTCTGGTGTTGTCAGGTGTTGTCTGATGTTGTCTGGTGTTGTCAGGTGTTGTCTGGTGTTGTCTGGTGTTGTCAGTGTTGTCTGGTGTTGTCAGGTGTTGTCAGTGTTGTCAGGTGTTGTCTGGTGTTGTCTGGTGTTGTCAGGTGTGTCAGGTGTTGTCTGGTGTTGTCTGGTGTTGTCAGGTGTTGTCAGGTGTTGTCTGGTGTTGTGTGGTGTTGTCTGGTGTTGTCAGGTGTTGCCAGGTGTTNAGGCTGCTTCCTGTGTGTGTGTGTGTGTGTGTGTGTGTGTGTACTCACCTAGTTGTACTCACCTAGTTGTGCTTGCGGGGGTTGAGCTCTGGCTCTTTGGTCCCGCCTCTCAACCGTCAATCAACAGGTGTACAGTTTCTGAGCCTAATGGGCTCTATCATATCTACATTTGAAACTGTGTATGGAGTCAGCCTCCACCACATCGCTTCCTAATGCATTCCATTTGTCAACCACTCTGACACTAAAAAAGTTCTTTCTAATATCTCTGTGGCTCATTTGGGCACTCAGTTTCCACCTGTGTCCCCTAGTGCGTGTGCCCCTTGTGTTAAACAGCCTGTCTTTATCAACCCTGTCGATTCCCCTGAGAATCTTGAATGTGGTGATCATGTCCCCCCTAACTCTTCTGTCTTCCAACGAAGTGAGGTTTAATTCCTGCAGTCGCTCCTCGTAGCTCATACCTCTCAGCTCGGGTACTAGTCTGGTGGCAAACCTTTGAACCTTTTCCAGTTTAGTCTTATGCTTGACTAGATAGGGACTCCATGCTGGAGCCGCATACTCCAGGATTGGTCTGACATATGTGGTATATAATGTTCTGAAAGATTCCTTACACAAGTTTCTAAAGGCCGTTCTTATGTTAGCCAACCTGGCATATGCTGCTGATGTTATCCTCTTGATATGAGCTTCAGGGGACAGGTCTGGCGTGATATCAACCCCCAGGTCTTTCTCTCTCTCTGACTCTTGAAGTATTTCATCTCCCAAATGATACCTTGTATCTGGTCTCCTGCTTCCTACCCCTATCTTCATTACATTACATTTGCTTGGTTAAACTCTAACAGCCATTTGTTCGACCATTCCTGCAGCTTGTCCAGGTCTTCTTGAAGTCTCAAGCTGTCCTCCTCTGTCTTAATCCTTCTCATAATTTTGGCGTCGTCAGCAAACATTGAGAGGAATGAGTCTATACCCTCTGGGAGATCATTTACGTATATCAGAAACAGGATAGGTCCAAGTACAGAGCCCTGTGGGACTCCACTGGTGACTTCACGCCAGTCTGAGGTCTCACCCCTCACTGTAACTCTCTGTTTCCTATTGCTTAGGTACTCCCTTATCCACTGGAGCGCCCTACCTGTTACTCCTGCCTGTTTCTCCAGCTTATGCATCAACCTTTTATGGGGTACTGTGTCAAAGGCTTTCCGACAGTCCAAAAAAATGCAGTCCGCCACCCTTCTCTTTCTTGCTTAATTCTTGTCACCTGATCGTAGAATTCTATCAAGCCTGTAAGGCAAGATTTACCCTCCCTGAACCCATGTTGATGGGTTGTCACGAAGTCTCTTCTCTCCAGATGTGTTACTAGGTTTTTTCTCACAATCTTCTCCATCACCTTGCATGGTATACAAGTTAAGGACACTGGCCTGTAGTTCAGTGCCTCTTGTCTGTCACCCTTTTTGTATATTGGTACTACATTAGCAGTCTTCCATATTTCTGGTAGGTCCCCCGTTTCCAGTGACTTACTATACACTATGGAGAGTGGTAAGCAAAGTGCTCCTGCACACTCTTTCAATACCCATGGCGAGATTCCATCCGGCCCAACAGCTTTTCTCACATCCAGCTCCAATAGGTGCTTTTTGACCTCATCTCTTGTAATTTCGAACCTATCCAAGGTCACCTGGTTTGCTGCCACCTCTCCCAGCGCCGTGATATCTCCCTGTTCTATTGTAAAGACCTCCTGGAACCTTTTGTTGAGTTCTTCACACACCTCTTTGTCATTCTCTGTGTACCTGTCCTCGCCCACCCTAAGTTTAATCACCTGTTCCTTCACTGTTGTCTTCCTCCTGATGTGACTGTGTAGTAGCTTTGGTTCAGTCTTGGCTTTGTTAGCTATATCATTTTCATACCTTTTCTCAGCTGCTCTTCTCACACTGACATACTCGTTCCTGGTTCTCTGGTATCTCTCTCTACTTTCTGGTGTTCTGTTATTACGGAAGTTCCTCCATGCCCTTTTGTTCAGCTCCTTTGCTTTCATACATTCCCTATTAAACCACGGATTCTTCCTTTGCTTCTCTGTTTTTTCCTGTTGGGCTGGGACAAACCTGCTTACAGCCTCCTGACATTTTTGGGTGACATAGTCCATCATGTCTTGTACGGACTTGGTTCCGAGTTCTGTGTCCCAATGTATATCCCATAGGAATTTATTCATCTCCTCATAGTTTCCCTTTCTGTACGCCAGCCCTTTGGTTCCCAGTTCTTTTTTGGGGGTGATAATTCCTAGCTCAACCAGGTACTCAAAGCTCAATACACTATGATCACTCATTCCCAAGGGGGCTTCCAACTTAACTTCCCTTATATCCGACTCATTTAGGGTAAATATCAAATCAAGCAAGGCTGGTTCATCCCCTCCTCTCATTCTTGTCGGTCCCTTGACGTGTTGACTTAGAAAGTTTCTTGTTGCCACATCCAGCAGCTTAGCTCTCCACGTGTCTGGGCCTCCGTGTGGGTCTCTGTTCCCCCAATCTATCTTCCCATGGTTGAAGTCTCCCATGATTAGAAGTCTGGATCCGTTCCTGCTAGCCACAGAAGCTGCTCTCTCTATTATATTGATGGTGGCCATGTTGTTTCTATCATATTCCTGTCTGGGTCTTCTGTCATTCGGTGGGGGTTATATATGACTACTATTATAATTTTCTGTCCTCCAGTTGCAATGGTGCCTGATATGTAGTCCCTGAAACCTTCACAGTTCTGAATTACCATCTCTTCGAAACTCCAACCTTCTCTTAGTAGCAAAGCCACACCACCTCCTCCTCTCCCTTCTCTCTCTTTCCTCACTACATAGTAGCCCTGTGGAAACACTGCATTTGTTATGATTTTCGTTAGCTTTGTTTCTGTGAGTGCTATTATGTCTGGGTTTTCTTCTAGTGCCCACTCTCCAAGTTCACTAGTTTTATTTGTAATCCCATCTATGTTAGTGTACATCGCCTTGAAGCTCACTTTCTTCTGTTCATTTACATATCCCTTTCTTGGCGAGTATTCTACTGGTGTGGGAAGCTGTTCCGTGGGTGAGAGGATCTGTGAGGTGGTTTGCAGGGTCGCAGAGGGTTTTGGGTGGGGGGGGGGTTTAAGGGAAGGGGGAACGTGTGTGTGGTGTGTGTGTGTGTGTGTGTGTGTGTGTGTGTGTGTGTGGTGTGTGTGTGTGTGTGTGTGTGTGTGTGTGGAAAAAAGTGATTGACAGTTCAGAGGCGGGTCGAACAGCCAGTGTCAACCCCGCAAGCACAACTAGGTGAATACAAATAGGTGAATACAGGGCTCTGTACCCACACCTATCCCGTTTCTGATATACGTAAATGATCTTCCAGAGAGTAGTTCAGATGCATGTCTCTCAAATGTTTGCTAAAAGTATTAAAAGGGTTAAGACCGAGGAGGAACGCATGAGAGTACAAGAAGACCTGGACTAACTGAAGAAATGGTGCAACAAATGGCTACTAGACTTTAACTGGAGCAAGTGTAAAATAATGAAGTGTAGGGAGCAGGAGGTCAGATACAAGGTACCATTTGTGAGATGAAATCCTTCAAGAATCAATCAAGAGGATATTATCAGCGGCATATGCCAACATAAAAACTGCCTTTAGAAACTTGTGTAAGGCTTCATTTGGAATCGTGTATACCACATATGTCAGACCAATTATGGAGTATGCAACTACACCGTAAGAGTCCATATCTAGTCAATCTCAAGGCTAAATTCGAGAAGTTTCAAAGGCATGCCACCAGATCCAAGCACACGATAATACCAACACAAGCAATGGTCTAGCTTCGTAAGACCAACAATAGAGATAGACCAATCACACTTCAAGAAACAGAGATAGACCAATGACACTTCAAGAAATAGAGATAGACCAATCACACTTCAAGAAATAGAGATAGACCAATCACACTTCAAGAAATAGAGATAGACCAATCACTTCAAGAAATAGAGATAGACCAATCACACTTCAAGAAACAGAGATAGACCAATCACACTTCAAGAAATAGAGATAGACCAATCACACTTCAAGACCAAAAAGAGACGATGCTGCCGTACGACAACGTGGGCCTATAAAGCCCGGCAGCAAGGCGAAGGCAACGCCACAACAGCTTTAACAGGCAGAGAGGGAACACCGCAGCCGCAGAGACCTGATGCGTACTGAGGACCTCCTTCCAACCCTCATCAAACTTATTGAATTTCTTATTTTTAATTTGGCATCGAATTTTAATATAAAATTAGCTTTTAATGAAACAAGGTAACTCCTGTTATATTGTGAAGTAAATTTATTGAATCGTAATTATTATGTATCTGTGTAAGATTTTTTTTTTTACATAAATTCAATTGATTTGATTTTTAATTCTTGAAAAAAATCTCGTAACATCAGGTGAAAATAGTTATAACATTATTATCGTTAATATTAAGTCATAGTAAAAAGTAGACCCATTTAAACACAGGAGACTTAACAGATTCAGATCGTACTCACTACTTGAGCTCAAATATAAGGTATTGAAGCCTATAACAGGACCGTACGGAGCTATCCGAGGCTTTTTGTCGCAGCTACAGAAAACGTCAATTTTATTGTGGTCTGAACTGCTCTCAAAGACACTGAAATTTTGACGCAGTGATCAATAGCGTCCAAAATACCGACGCATTAAATGTGAGGACAGGTGGAAGAGGTCAGCCAATGAAGAATTCATTGTAAGTCATGGCTTTAAGAGCGCATGCGCGGTCACCTTTGGGGAATTCCAATATGGCGGCCGCTGTTCTTAGCGTAAAGGTCCAACTTATGGCGTCTAACAGCCTGGTTAACACACGAACCAACTGTCGGCCTGGTCGGGGGACCGGGCCGCTGGGCCGTTGCTCCCCGGCGAGAGTGTAGTGTGCTTAAGGGTGACATCTGATATATGGTTCGATGCCTCGCTTGCACAAGCCCTCCACAGTGCAACCCGGATTTAATATTAATATCGGATAAAACACGCTCATTAACCCCGGCAATATTGGGATGAGTGGTCCGGATATGCTGGTACCCGCGGTGTTCGTCCATCCGGCAAGGATTGGCCAGTAATTAAGGCTACTAATGGCTTCGTTCGAGTGGGGGCTGATTGTTCCAGGCGGCGGTTCCCGCCACGATGCTGCCAGCCAAAGGGGTGGGGAGGGGGGGAGGGGGTTATCTGTGTCACAAATGTTGACAGTGACACAGTTATACAAGGATACAGCCTTGCTGTGTCACAGGAATACAGTCAGGGGG
Organism: Procambarus virginalis; assembly: GCA_020271785.1. Lineage (NCBI taxonomy): Eukaryota > Metazoa > Arthropoda > Malacostraca > Decapoda > Cambaridae > Procambarus > Procambarus virginalis. Next base: position 9,745 of record WNGS01107848.1, on the reverse strand, counting down.
TCCCTTGCTGTGTCACAGGAATACAGCCACGGGGGTCCCTTGCTGTGTCACAGCGCCACAGCACCGCTGAGAAACGTGTCCCTCATCTTGCCTCCAGAAAAAGAAGCGTGATGTATGTGTTCATCGAGAAATTATTCATTGAAATATATTGCCGGCGGCGCGGGAGTCATTCATCAGGTGGCATTAGTGAATGTTAAAAGGCTTTCTCCTTCAGCTGTGCAACATGTTGACTATGTATAAGCTTTTGTTGCAAGTGCTTGTAAATGAAGTTATTTAACTAATGCTGGATTTCTCTCCTTCAATATTGTAGTTGCTTAGTGTCTATTTTTTTGTTTCTCTTCGTTTCCCTTTCTCTTCTTCCCTGTTTGTCTCTATTCCTCTCTCCCTCTCTCTCTTTCTATCTTTCTCTTTTTACTGCTCTTATCTTTATTATCATTTCTATCTTTGTACATACATCATGTTTTCTATTATTATTATTATTATTATTATTATTATTATTATTATTATTGGCTGACCAGACCAGCAGAATGGTCAGAGACCGGGCCGCGGGGGCGTTGATCCCGGTACTAACAACAGGTAAACAACAGAAAGATTGCAGGAATGCTGAGAACTCTATACTCACAATGCCGCCATAAACAGCCTGGTGGATCAGAGGAACCCCAGAGAGACAGTACGAGCATAGTAACCTCACCTGCTCCTACACCCTAACTGCCGGAGGGTCGTAACAGTTAGGCAATGTTGACAATAAGACACGGGAGAGAGAGAGAGAGAGAGAGAGAGAGAGAGAGAGAGAGAGAGAGAGAGAGAGAGAGAGAGAGATACTTCCCCCCCCCCCAGGGAGGAAAAATCTAGGGGCCAGATTCACGAAGCAGTTACGCCAGCACTTACGAACCTGTACATCTTTCCTCAATCTTTGACGGCTTTGGTTACATTTATTAAACAGTTTACAAGCATGAAAACTTGCCAATCAACTGTTGTTATTGTTATAAACAGCCTCCTGGTGCTTCGGAGCTCATTAACTGTTTTAATAATTGTAAACAAAGCCGCCAAAGATTTGAGAAAAGATGGACAGGCTCGTAAGTGCTGGCGTAACTGCTTCGTGAATCTGGCTCCTGGCCATCTTGCAAGTGAAACCGGCGGCCATTTTGAAGATTGTAATGGTGTGAGGAAGGGGGGGGGAGGGGGGTTAATTGGTGTGTGTGTGTGTGTGTGTGTGTGTGTGTGTGTGTGTGTGTGTGTGTGTGTGTGTGTGTGTGTGTGTTGTCGCCTGCTGGTGTTTGCTTTCCATTTGCGACAGTTTTCCTCACCCAGTCATCAGTCGTTCTGTTTTTTTGTGTCCCCGTCTTCAGGTTGACTCTCAAGAACAGGCAGCAGGTGTGGGAGGGTTGTGAGACTGGCTGCAGGTGTGGGAAAAAGAAACAGGGCAAGATAGGTGGGGGCCAGGAAGGTAAAGTTAGGGAATGAGCGTTCAAGCTGCAGGTGTGGAGGGGTTGTGAGGCTAGCTGTAGGTGTGGGGGGGTTGTGAGACTGACTGCAGGTGTGGGTGGGGGGTTGTGAGGCTAGCTGTAGGTGTGGGGGGGTTGTGAGGCTGGCTGCAGGTGTGGGGGGGTTGTGAGGCTGGCTGTAGGTGTGGGGGGGTTGTGAGGCTGTCTGCAGGTGTGGAGGCGGTTGTGAGGCTGGCTGTAGATGTGGGGGGGGGTTGTGAGACTGGCTGCAGGTGTGGGGGGGGGGTTGCTGTGTGCGTGAACAACACTGTTCAACCTTATAATACCTCACTAAATGTGAAATGGTTCAGCTTGTTCATGCTTGCGTTACAGCTTCGCGTTGCCAGGAGGAGAACTCACCTAATTGTGCTTGCAGCACCTAGCTCTTGGTCCGCGACTCTCTCCGTCAGTCACTTGTCTCTAGTGTCCCTCTGTACTCCCTCGTTCTCTGTTCTTCGCGTCCAACATTACGTCTATATAGCTAATAACTTTAGTATCTTGCACGTCGTTATCATGTCTGCCCTATTGTGTTTGTATTGACAGGGGTTACAGGCCTGGTTGGCATACACAAGTACGCTTCTCATAGAGGCTGTTTATACCATATGGCGAGTTTCTCCCTCTCTAGTGAAGAAAACTACAAGGGCCGTGACGAGGATTCGAACTTGCGTCCGAGAGCATCCCAGACGCTGCCTTAATCGACTGAGCTACGACAGGGTCCCTCTCTAGGTTGTTAAAGGTCATACGGTCGTTGGCCAGTGAGGTGGTTGACGACCCTGTCAGCCTTGAGCTACAGATTGTGGTCTTGACGTCAAGAGCGCCTCGATCGTGGGCCCTTTTAAGAGCACCGCTGGCACGCACGAGTCCGTGTTTGGCTTCGGTCTATTGTGTATATGTAGCAGTGTTTGCACTCCTACATATATATTGATATACATATATATATATATGTATATCAATATTCATATATATTGCCTATATATTGATGTGTTCATCTCTCTGAAGGATGTGTTGATGGGAGCTAATGAATGGCATTAAAAAGAGAGAGAGAGAGAGAGAGAGAGAGAGAGAGAGAGAGAGAGAGAGAGAGAGAGAGAGAGAGAGAGAGAGAGAGAGAGATTGCAAAATAACTTGTGTTGTTACACTGGACATGCAAGAGCCTGTGATCGGGTGTGGCACCCTTGACTACTAGTAAAGCTTCAGACACTTAATTGATATTTCAGGCTGTGTGTTACAGGTAATAACAGACTCCCTTCAGGAACGGTCTCTTAAGAATAATCCCCAATGGAGCAGGTTCTGGAAGTCACTCAACCAGGTATCCACCAGATACCTGGCTCTAAAGTAACCAGGTATCAACCAGGGTAAAGTCCTTGGGGGTCTTTGTTGTGGTACGTCAAGTACAGGGATCTACCACACCTCATCCCTCAAGCTCAGGAGGACAAGACATACCAACTGCTACGAGGGCCATTCACAACACACTTACAACAATATCTACCCCAAGAAAGGCGATGGCAAGTCTTACTTGCAAAGGGGGAAAAAACTCAGGCGATCATGATCAAATGATTGCATGATATTGCAACTGGGACGGGTATGCAAATGAACGGCAAAGGTCTAGTGTTCAGTGACGAAGTTGACAGCTTGGGAATGAAGTTTGACACTTTAATGACCATGGAAAGTCACGTGCGTAACTTGGCAAGCACGGCAGCCAAGAAACTTACAGCCTTACGGCGAATATCTCAGACCTTCTTGACATCATGGGTTGCAAAACCTTGCAAGATTCTCAGGTTCCCTTGCATCTTGAGTATGTACCGCCCTCCTGGAAGGCCAGACCCCTCACTGATCATCATTTTGCGCAAGGATATCTTGAGGTTATCTTGAGATGATTTCGGGGCTTTTTTTTTAGTGTCCCCGCGGTCCGGTCCTCGACCAGGCCTCCACCCCCAGGAAGCAGCCCGTGACAGCTGACTAACACCCAGGTACCTATTTTACTGCTAGGTAACAGGGGCATAGGGTGAAAGAACTCTGCCCATTGTTTCTCTCCGGCGCCCGGGATCGAACCCGGGACCACAGGATCACAAGTGCAGCGTGCTGTCCACTCGGCCGACCGGCTCCCAGTGGAAAAGGTGGAGAACCTTGTGAGGAGACTCGTCTAGTCTTGACCCAATTCTGGCTGTACTGGTCAGCACATCACAGAACATCTCCAACATCACAGAGCATCTCCAACATCACAGAACATCTCCAACATCACAGAACATCTCCAACATCACAGAGCATCTCCAACATCACAGAACATCTCCAACATCACAGAACATCTCCAACATCACAGAGCATCTCCAACATCACAGAGCATCTCCAACATCACAGAGCATCTCCAACATCACAGAGCATCTCCAACATCACAGAGCATCTCCAACATCACAGAACATCTCCAACATCACAGAACATCTCCAACATCACAGAACATCTCCAACATCACAGAACATCTCCAACATCATCATCATTACTCTTATGTACACGGCAGATGTTCTCAAAGATCCCCATCTGTCACAACATCGTGGACAAGCAGAAGTTGGCAGTCACAACACAAGGCGCTCAGCTGCCTCATACTGGCTATGCCTTTCTCAAGATCTTGACCCATCAGCGATCATTCCTAGACTGACCCACATGTGCGACACATGTGCTCAGCATGTAGATACACGTGAGAGCAAGTCTGCTGACCAAATAAAGGCTTCTGCACACAGTTGGCGCCTCGCTCATACTGTTCTCCACTGGCGTCTTACTTAGCATCATATTGGCGATTATTCGTAATATATAATAATTAAAAAGTTCACCAGAAAAAAATGAGTTTCTAGAGACGCTTCAGATGAGCTGATGTACGATAATTGTTCTTAGCATGCAGCCTCACTAGGATTGGGTAATAATACCCAATCAGTGCTACCCAATCGCCAGAGGATTGGTAGCCCTGAAGAGCATCGCCACACGATGGACGCCAAGTATCAATAAGACTGTTGTGTGACGCATTGGGCACGGTGTACCGTAGCTACAGGGACGCCTTGCGGTACAGATTTCCACACACATGTGTATTCTGAGAGGAGAAGGAGTCTGAGTTCCTGTGAAGAGATGTCAGCCTCGTTAATGGGCTGTCGTGTATACGTGGAGCTTTTCTGATGGTTAAAACCCATTAGCCATATTTTATTCTATCCTGTCCCCCCTCCCCCCCCCATCTCTCTCACTCTCTCACTCTGTCTCTCCCTTCTCCCCTACCCC
>WNGS01107847.1:0-12424 GCA_020271785.1 Procambarus virginalis | reverse complement strand
AGCCAGACCAACCCGGTGGGTAAACCAGCATGGTGAAGTTCAGACTTCTGAACAACTGCTCCAGCAACCGTCAAATAACCCAGGACCCTCACCGGAATAGCTGAAGGAGGGACTATAGCCTCAGCAACAACTCCGGAGTGAGAGACAGGAAGTGGTCTGAGAGTCCCACATAAGACCCAGCCAGGTCCAAACCTGGGACAGAACTAGTTCCCCGAGAACCAGAACCTGGCAAGCTGGGAAAGAACCACACCCCTGGTGAGCAGACAAGCGGACCAACTGAGAGCCCACACCAGCCAGTCGTTGAGATAGGCCAGGACCCATACCCCTAGCATACGCAGATGGGTCACCGCAACCCGGGTAAGACGTGTGAATATGTGAGGTGCCAGATTCAAGCCAAAAGGAAGTCAACAAAAGCTGTAAGCCTGACACCTCACCACAAAACCTAACCAATCCACGAACCCAGGATGAATAGGAATGTGCCAATACGCATCCTTGAGGTCTAGGGACACCATCCAGGCACCCAGCTCCAACAAAAGCTGGACCTGAGACAGAGTGGTCATCCGAAAATAATGGAGGCGAAATCGGGTCTCGCAGGAGGTATGCAGCAAGAGCCTTCCAAACCTCCCACGTGGAGATATGAGAGGCAGAAAACCTCTGGATTATGGGGCTGAGAAACAAAGGGAGCCCAGAACCGAACCGAAATCATACTCATTCAGGGAAACGGAATAAGAAAACCCTTCCCCCTGCAACAACAAGCCCTGCAAAGAGGGCACAAACACCCAAGCGGGGTCAAAGGAGGCCCAAGGCTTCCAGGTCGACTTCTCCCCAACCCCGGGATCCCCCAAACCAGGACCCAGACAGAGCAGTCCTCCATACCCTCTACCCCCTGAAGAAACGGTAGAGTCCAAGGGAAGGCTGAAAAGAAGGGGGCCTGCTGGTGGGACCTAGAAGTCTCGGCCGGCTCAAATGCCTCCGTCCCCAACCTGAATGAGGCAGCCCCCGACGCTGGCTGAGTCTCATTACCAACTAAACCCTGCTCCGACTCCAAAACTCTCAGACGCTTGGGAGCCAGAAGCAGGAGGGAAGATGCAGGATGAACAACAGGGGAAAGCCCAGTTAGCACGGACTGAACCAAAGTAGAAGCGATGATCGCCCCCAGGTCCAGGTCCCTATAACCAAAGCGAGGCAGCCGCGGGATATCCGGGTTGGAAACCAACCTAGTGTATTGCAGCAACCTGAACCTAGCATGCAACGCAGATGCTGTCTGTACCCTAACAGAAATGTCATCAGAATAGTACTGGAGAACAAGGAGAGAAATCGACTTGCAAGACTCCGGGTCAAAGGTGTCGTTGACCACACAGGCAGCATGAAGGAGGCAAAACAGGTGACTGTCACCCTGAGACAAGGGCACACAGCAACCTTCGAACCCACACAAGGCGAGCTGGAACTCGGAATACGCATCCATCGGTCCACCGAGCCCCGACAGGTTTTCCAAGCCAGTAGGCTGACTGCTATCGGAAGCCTAGGCAAGGTACAGTATTGCTATGGGTTTAGACCCATAGCTAACAAGGGGGAGCTCAAAACACAAAACCCTGTGACATGAACAATCTCGGGGGCCTAGCAGAGGGCCATCAAAATATTTTAAGTGGAACTATAGCCACATCAGGCAGACCCCCACCAGGCAAGAAAACAAACAAAATAAAAACCGCTGCAAATGTACAACGTCCCCAGAGGAAACAGAAACTGGCCGCAGTGTAGGTTGGCAGGCAGCACAACACCTTGATGCCCCAACCAACACAATACCACTCCCTACACAAGCTAAACAAGGGCCACGAGATCCCAGCTGGCCCCAAGGGCGGGGTAAATGCCAAGCAGCAAAAACCCCCTATGGAAATAGTTATCCTGAACGTACCAGGGAAGGTAACACTAACACGCAAGGGCAGTACTCACAGGGCGTCTAGGAAAGGATGCTTCCTAAGCACATGCAGCCCCGGCACTGACGATGAACACCTGGCCGCCACCACACAACTTTTGTCAGTACAAACAAACAGCTTTTGTCAGCACAGATGGAGGAAGTTACACAGGGAATAGAACAGTGCAAGAAAGATATGCAACTCACCTATGCACAAGTGGCCAAGGAGAAGGAAAAAATTGAAGAAATATTAAAGGAAGCCAAACACTGCAGCAACCAAGACAAAACAAACATTAGGCTGGCAGTGAGAAAGGAATTGGCCTCTAACCTGAAGTTGGTGCAAAACACAGTTGATCGGAGTAAGTCCCTGATAATCTTTGGTTGCAAAGAGAAGGAGATAACATCTAGGTCAGAAAAAGCTGTAGAAGAAGCAAAAGTAGTAGATAAAATCGTTGGCCTCGTAAAAGGTCTTACTACCATAGAGAATGTGTGCGACTACAGGAGAATAGGCAGATACGTAAAAGGGAAAGATCGACCTTTGAGGATCACCCTAAACGGTGCCAAACAGATGGAAGAAGTACTAAGGAATGCTAGAAAATACAAAGTGATAAGGATGGGAAGGGTGGTCGTTAAGACGAGATCAGTCAAAAGAAGACAGAGAGAAGCTGAAACTGAACCTCGCCGAAGCAAAATGTTTAAATGAGAGCAGGAATGAAGAAGAAATCAATTCTTTTTTCTACAAAGTGATAGGGGAAGGCAGACCAGTAAAGTGGTACATAAAGGCAAACCAACAAAATCAATAGAGAGAGGGGGAGTGAAGAATAAGTAAAGGGGAACAAGTTCCTGAAGATTGCATACACCAACATAGATGGAGTGAGATCGAAGATACTGGAGTTAAGTGAGGTAATACAGCTGTAGACACCAGACATGGTTGCACTCACGGAGACAAAACTTGAAGATGTTATTTTAAATGAGGTCATATTCCCAATGGGCTACTCAATTTGGAGACGGGACAGAAAAATTAGGAAAGGCAGTGGCATTGCTGTGCTGGTGAAAGAACACCTAAAGGTGAACGAAATAATGACTGCCAATCCGCAAGAAGTTGACATAATAGCACTAGAGATCTGCAATGAGGATGATAAACTAATGATCATAAATGCATATAGTCCACCGCCAAGCAGCACATGGTCAAAGGAGGAGCTAGATAGTAAACGAGAAGATCTTATAACAATAATGAGAGAGATTATAGCGAGAGCGGATAACGATAGATCACGACTGTTGATAGTCAGTGACTTCAACTTGAAATCCATAGACTGGGAAGCATATGAAGCTAAAACATAAGATTTTTGGACCTGTAGATTTGTAGACCTCATCCTGGAAACATTCTTGTATCAACATGTTAAACAAGCTACGAGGATGAGAGAAGGGGGACGTTCCCTCCATGCTAAATTTGATATTTACCAGGCAGAAGGAAGAGATATTTGACAATCAGTACCTTCCTCCCTTGGGTAAAAGTGACCATGTCTTTTTGGGAATAAAGTATGCAATGCGTTATAATCTGGAAGAAAATAAGGAGGTTGAAGCAGTTGAAAAACCTGACTTCAGGAGAGGACATTATGGCGACCTTAGAAATTTTTTTAGTGAGTATAATTGGACAGACTTGATGCTAGGAAAAGGAAGTGAATGAGATGTATGTCAAGTTTTGTGAAATATATGATAAAGGCACAAAAAAAATTATACCAAAACAGAGATGCAGAACTAGGAAACAGGATTGGTTTAACAGAAATTGCAAGAGGGCCAGAGACCAAAAGACACAAAAATGTAATCAATACAGGAAGAGGCCAAACCCCCAAACATACCAGCGATACAAAGATGCGAGAAACAACTACACGGCAGTGAGGAGAGAGGCAGAAAGAAATTTTGAAAAAGGGATTGCAGACAAATGTAAAACAGAACCAGGTCTATTCTATAAATTCATAAACAACAAATTGCAGGTAAAGGATAATATTCAGAGGTTGAAAATGGGAAAAAGATTAACGGAAAATTAAAAGGAAATGTGTGAAAACTAAACGAAAAGTTCCAAAGTGTGTTCAGACAAATTGAAATCTTTAGGGAACCAGACACAATAAGAATTCCAGAGAACAACATAGAGCACAGAGGTGTCTAGAGACGAAGTGGAAAAACTGCTCAAGGAGCTAAGTAAAAACAAAGCAGTTGGCCCAGATGGAGTTTCATCATGGGTTCTGAGAGAATGTGCACCTGAGCTCAGCATTCCACTTCAACTGATTTTTCAGGCATCCCTGTGTACAAGAGTTGTAGCTGATGTGTGGAAAAAGTCTAACGTAGTTCCAATCTACAAAAGTGGAAGCAGGGAAGACCCGCTTAATTATAGACCTGTATCATTGACAAGTGTAATAGTCAAAATGTTGGAAAAAATAATAAAAACTAAATGGGTAGAACACCTGGAGAAAAACGATATAATATCAGACAGACAGTATGGTTTTCGATCTGGAAGGTCCTGTGTAACGAACTTACTCAGTTTCTATGATCGAGCCACAGAGATTTTACAGGAAAGAGATGGTTGGGTTGACTGCATCTATCTGGACCTAAAAAAGGCTTTCGACAAAGTTCCTCAAAAGAGGTTGTTCTGGAAACTGGAACATATTGGAGGAGTAACAGGTAAGCTACTAACATGGATGAAAAATTTCCTAACTGACAGAAAAATGAGGGCCATAATCAGAGGCAAGGTACCAGATTGGAGGAATGTCACGAGTGGAGTACCACAGGGTTCAGTTCTTGCACCAGAAATGTTCATTGTCTACATAAATGATCTACCAGTGGGAATACAGAATTACATGAACATGTTTGCTGATGATGCTAAGATAATAGCCCGCCAAACACACACCGAAACTACGACGTTGGTACAACGTTCGAACAAGTTTTAACACTTTCGCGCTTAGCGGCCAATCGTTAGCGTCCAATCTTTTTCTCCTGATTCTGCCCTCTGGACTCCGGCTGGCGTCCAATGGTTAAATAATTATATAAATTTTATTTATTATGCGATTTTATTTTAGTTAGTCTCAAAATGTTCACCATGAAATTTACGTTTTTTCTAATAACCAAAGAGCTTATTAAAGAAAACGGCATGGCAGTGATTCATCTTGGTATAACAATTGTATGGCGCCGATATGCCGCCGCGGGTAACACTTCAGCCACTTCCAACCGTCTTGTGGGTTGGTTGCGACATTGATTCTATATTTATATGCATATGTCCGTATAGAGAATTTTATTGCGGTTCCAATGATACCATAATCAATGATGTAGGATAAATGTGGTCATTGCAATCATTAAGAGAGTGGAAACATTTGTTGCTGTTTGGCGCTCTCGCCAAACAGTTTGGCGAGAGCTTCTGTTTCTGTTTGAACTGTTTCAAACAGTTTCTGTTTGGCAGTATTTTATATGTATGTTCTTATAGAGAATTCTATTGCGAACACAGTGATACCAAATTTAAATACGTAGGTCTACAATTAGTGTCAGGACAGAAAAAAGAGTATACACTTTTCGCTCCTACCGCTTAAGCGCGCGAGACGCCCAAAGCACACAGGGTAAGTTTTTTTATGCTTCCCAGAAAGCACGAAAGTGTTAACACCTCCTAACCAATTATAACAACCAATATAGCAAGTTGTAACAATGTTCTAATATGTCATAAACACGTTAAGCCAAGATGTAACAACTTTATTACAAGTTGTAACAAGCGGAAAATAGAGACAGTTTCGGTTTGTGTTTCCAGGGAGGGAAGATAAGAAACCTAAATGATTGTCATGCCCTTCAAGAAGACCTGGACAAAATAAGCATATGGAGCAACACTTGGCAAATGGAATTTAATGTGAATAAATGCCATGTTATGAAATGTGGAATTGGAGAACATAGACCCCCACACAACCTATAAATTATGTGAGAAATCTTTAAAGAATTCTGACAGAGAAAGGGATCTAGGGGTGGTTCTAGATAGAAAACTGTCACCTGAGGACCACATTAAGAACATTGTGCGAGGAGCCTATGCTACACTTTCTAACCTCAGAATTGCTTTTAAATACATGGATGGAAAAATACTAAAGAAATTGTTCACGACTTTTATTAGACCAAAGCTGGAATATGCAGCGGTTGTATGGTGCCCATATTTTAAGAAGCACATCAACAAACTGGAAAAGGTGCAACGACATGCCACTAAGTGGCTCCCAGAACTGAAGGACAAGAGCTACAAGGAGAGGTTAGAGGCATTAAATATGCAAAAACTAGAAGACAGAAGAAAAAGAGGAGATATGATCACTACGTTCAAAATAGTAACAGGAATCGATAAAATTGATAGGGAAGAATTCCTGAGACTGGGAACTTCAAGAACAAGAGGTCATAGATTTAAACTAACGAAACAAAGCTGCCGGAGAAATATACGAAAATTCACTTTTGTAAACAGAGTGGTAGACGGTTGGAACAAGTTAAGTGAGAGGGTAGTGGAGGCCAAAACCGTCAGTAATTTAAAAGCATTATATGACAAAGAGTGCTGGGGAGACGGGACACCACGAGCGTAGCTCTCATCCTGTAACTACACTTAGGTAATTACTTAGGTAATTACACAACACACTGCAGAGGTCTCCACGAAGGTAAAACACCACTTTGGAAATAGAGGCCAGAGAAAACGTCCACCCCGGACCACATTAGCTAGCAAACTGGAGTGCTGGGTAGCCAGCGCAAAGAGTGCTGCACAGACGAGGGGCATGGCAGTGTAGTGTTACGTTTGCTTGTTTCCTTGGGATTGGACAGAGTTCTACCTCTTTTCCGTTTTTAGTTATTATTTTCTTACCATGTGGGGTTTGTTTTGTTATGCCTACCTTTCTGGGTGCCTAACCCTGGTCGATTGCAGATAAGGAAAACCCCAACCACTGGGGTTTTTTTCCACGGCCTCTCTGAAGAGGCCAGGTTCTGGCTCGTGGTCCCTGGTAGATCAAACTCCATAGACTAATGCCCCATTCTAATATATCACACATTAGCCCAATAACTCCATGGAGCCATAGGGGCTCCCCACAGAAATGAAAGAAAAATCCTGCAAAAGTACAATGCAAATATATTGTTACAAATTAATTTAAAACTGCTCAATACTTTACATCAATAAAAATAGCAAAACTAACCTCAATCCACTGGCCTTCCTGAAGAGCATCACTCTGAATACTTGCAGTCCCACTTCCAGTATTGAAACGGAACTCCAAACGCTTATTTCGGATTGCTAATGATGTAAAATCTCCTTCACCACTTTCTTTTTGTGCACAGTACATTAAAACACCATCATCTAAATTCTATAAATAAGAAAGAATAATTAATATCACATAACAAAAATGAGTATAGAAGTGCTTATTCATATATGTGGGAGTGAGTGTGTACTGTTTGTATACAATATTTTCATTATCTAACACTTTATTTGACAGATGCTGCAAGCAGCTTTCACATTCATAAAAAAAAAAAAAATATATACCTCAGGTTTAAAGTTTAGATCAACAGAAAACCGTCTCAGTGCTCTCGGTGTTGGGTATGCAATATAAGCTTCATTTCCGAATGCTGGCTCATAGATTGTGATGTCCTGTTCACAGCGTTGTCCAACCTTGCCAAACGGACAGTAACATTCAAAGCCTCCAGGTTTGTTGACACAACGACCGGTACCGCACACACCTAAAGAAATATAAAATTCATAAAAGATTATTTTTGTAAATGAATAAATAAATACACACCATATAAAGGATACAGTGACAAATGCCAAATAACTTCTACTTCAGGGCCCACACCTGGGTTACCTCGGAAGATGCTTTCAGATCAATAATTCTTTGATATCCAACATTTGTTACATGTATTTACTATAAAACAAGCATTGAATGTAATGAAATGCCAATTTCTGGGTGAGCCCTGGTGGCTTCTTAAATCTACTTTCTTCGATATAGGTAATTACCTAAGTGTAATTACCTAAATGTAGTTACAGAATGAGAGCTACACTCGTGGTATCCCATCTCCTCAGCACTCTGTCATATAACGCTTTGAAATTACTGACGGTTTTGGCCTCCACCACCTTCTCAACCAACTTGTTCTAACTGTCTACCACTCTGTTTACAAAAGTGAATTTTCTTATATTTCTCAGGCAGCTTTGTTTCGTTAGTTTAAATCTATGACCTCTTGTTCTTGAAATTCCAGGTCTCAGGAATTCTTCAATATCAATTTTATCGATTCCTGTTACTATTTTGTACGTAGTGATCATTTCGCCTCCTTTTCTTCTATCTTCTAGTTTTTGCATATTTAATGTCTCTAGCCTCTCATCGTAGCTCTTGTCCTTCAGTTCTGGGAGCCACTTGGTGGCATGTCTGTACACCTTTTCCAGTTTGTTTATGTGCTTCTTAAGATATGGGCACCATACAACTGCTGCATATTCCAGCTTTAGTCTAACAAGTCGAGAACAATTTCTTTAGTATTTTTCCATCCATGTAAAAGAAATTCTGAAGTTAGAAAGTGTAACATAGGCTCCTCGCACAAGTTCTTAATGTGGTCCTCAGGTGACAGTTTTTTATCTAGAACCACCCCTAGATCCCTTTTTCTGTGGGGAGCCCCTACGGCTCCCTGGAGCTTATCGGGCTAATGTATGTTATGTTAGACCGGGACACTAGCTATGGAGTTCAGACCTACCAGGGACCAGCGCCAGAACCTGGCCCCTTCAGAGAGGTTTCAGGGAGCAATGGCCCTGGAAAACCCCATATGGTTGGGGGTTTTCCTTATCTGCCATCGACCGGGGTTAGGCACCCAGAAAGGTAGGCGTAACAAAACAAACCCCACATGGTAGAAAACTACAACAAACCGAACAGAGAGGTAGAAAAACTCCCTACAATCACAAGGAAAACAATCAAACAATCACTTTACTGCCGCGCCGGTTGTCCGCGCAGCCCTCCCCTCCCCGGGAGGGGGAGGGGGGGCCCCGGACCTCACCGCGCCGGCTGCCGTCAGTTCGTAAGCTAGTGTCAACCGGGATACACGCTTCTCTGGCCTCAAATTCCTTGGCGGTGTTTGCCTCGTGTGGCGTTCTCTGCTGTTTTTGTGGTTTGCGGTGGCCAGGAGTATTTCATCAGTGCCGGGGCTGCATGCGTCTAGGGGTTCCCTTCCCTAGGCGCCCTGTGAGTACTGCCCTTGCGTGTCAGGGTTATCTTCTCTGGGGCGTTCGGGAACCGCTCCCGTAGGGGTTCTTGCTGCTCGGCATTTGCCTCGCCCTTGGGGCCAGCTGGGGCTTGGGGCCCTTGTTTGGCCTTGGGTAGGGAGTTGGTGTTGTGCTGGTTAGGGCGCCAAGGTGTTGCGCTGCCTGCCACCTACGCGGCGGCCGGTTCCTGTTGCCTCTGGGGACGGTGTACTTTTGCGGGGTTTTTCTTTTGTTTTTATTTTCTTGCCTGGTGGGGGTCTGCATAGTGTGGCTATAGTTCCACTAGTAGTGTTTGGCAGCCCTCTGCTAGGCCCCCGTGCTTGTACACGTCCCGGGGGTTTTCAGTATTAATCTTTACCCTTGTTTTCGGGTTTCTTAACCGGTTAGCAACACCTTGCCCGGGCTTCCCGTAGTTGCTAACCTACGGGCCCTGGAAACCCTGTCTGGGCTCGGGAGACCATTGCATGTGTCTTCCGGGTACCAACCCGTCTTGTACGGGATCGTTGGTTGCTGTGCCTTTGTCTCTAGGTGACAGTCGCCATTTACCTCCGTCATGCTGCCTGTTGGGTCCCTGACACCTTGACCCGGAGTCTTGCGAGAGAGTTTCTCTGCTTGTTCTCCAGTACTCCTGATGTTATTGCTATTCAGAGTACAGGCGGCATCCGTGTTGCAAGCTAGGTTAGGTTGCTGCAACATGCTAGGTGGTTTCCCACTCGGATGCCCCGAGGCCGCCCCGTTTTGGTTCGGTGCTGTTCGCCCTCCTCCCTCCCTGTTCCCGGTTCCGGACTGTCTGCGGGTTTCGGGGTCGGGGCGGGGTTTAGTTGGGGCAGAGGCTCGGGCGGTTTTCGGGGGCTGCCCCATTCGGGTTGGGGGACGGAGGTTTTAGAGCCTGTTCCTCCAGCCAAGGCTTCTGGGGCTTACCAGCGGCCCGTTTCTTGCTGCCTTTCCCATGGACTCTTTCTTTTCTTTAAGGGCGGAGGGCTTGGAGGACGGCTCTGCCCCGGGGCCTCTGTTGCTGGTTCCCGGGGCTGTGGGGGATGCCTGCTAGCAGTTCTGGGGCGGTTTGCCCCTGCCGGGGTTTTTCTGCTTTTGGGCGGAGTTTTTAGCCCATCCAGTCTGCTTGCTTCCCACTTTTGCTGGCGTGTTTTTGTCTCTTAGCGTCCAGCACAGCCCCTGCTGGCGGCCATTTTCGTCTGCCTGTTTCCCGGCGTGGCCACCAGGGCGGCGTTGCGGTTTGTTTACATACGCCTGGGTGTGCGAGCGAGCGTCTGGGGTGAGTTTTTCACCCTTTTTTCAGGGGGTTTTCTTCTCCTGTTGTCGTTTTTTTTTGCTTTTCTGGTTTTTCTGCCCGTTACTGTTCCTTGGGTGTTTATTTCCACCGGGCTTCTGGGCCCATGGGTTTGGGCTCAGTGTTTCTGGCTGTTAGGCTTGCTCCCACACCTTGTCCCTCGGTTTTCGGTCTGTTCTGACTGTTCCCAGAGGGTTCTGTATGGGGGCTGCGCTTGCCTTTTGTGGTGTTCTCCGCCGGCAATTGTGGTGGTTTGGCTTCCCCCTGGTTCGATTCTGGGTTCCTTTGGGTTCTTTGGTTTCGTTCCAGAGGTTTCTTCCTCTTGGGCCCCCTTTTGTGGGTTCAGGGGGCTTTGTTTCCTCATGTGACCTGGTTCTGCCTTCTGGGGTTCCGGGGTCTTCCTGGCTTGCAGACTGCTCTTTTGGGTCTAGGCACATGTTGTTGTGCTGGGCCTTTGGGGTTTTGCTGTCGAGGTGGGCCTTTTGATGCAGTTTAGTGCCTTCTTTGCCTAGCCGGTGTGGTGCTCTGCCCACTGGTCGGCAACTTGTACTTTACATTTACATTGTATGTACTCGCCTCGTTGTGCTTGCGGGGGTTGAGCTTTAGCTCTTTGGTCCCGCCTCTCAACCGTCGTTCGACAGGTGTACAGGTTCCTGAGCCTGTTGGGCTCTATCATCCCTACACTATAAACTGTGTAGGGAGTCAGCCTCCGCCACATTGCTTCCTAATGCCTGGGTGTATGCTTGTGCATGTGTACGCTGTGTGTGTGTGTGTGCATGTGTATACATGTCATATCTTGTTTGTGTATATGTATATGCATAATGTGTATGTGTACTTTATTTATATTTTTTTTTTTTTTTTCTCTGTTGGCGGGGTGCTGGGGGAGCAGCTTGCTCTATTGCCTCTCGCATGGTCCTGCTGTTGGGCGCTTTGCGTCGTCTTCCGGCCTCTGGTGGCATCGGTGACGGCTTCTCCCCTTTTGGGGGGTTCAGAGCTGGCGGGGGGGGGCTTCTTCCCCTGCGTTTCGTCGTGTCATCTTCGTGGGTACGTTGGACGTGGTCGGTCCGTCCCTTCCTTCTGGGGTCCGGCTTCTGTTGGGGGCCGGGTGCCTGGATGGTGGCCCTGGACCTCCAGGTCACCTCTTGGCGCGTTCCTCCCAGGTTTTTCTGGGTCTGGCATGGTTGGTGGTGGGGCTTCCGGCTGGCTGCTTTTGTTTATGTATAATTAATATATTTCTATAAAAAATATATAGATGAATTAATAAGTAAAAATTTATATATCTCTATATATATATATAATATATGCTATAAAAATAAATTTATATAATAATTAAAAAGCCGCCCTATTTTGTGCTGAGCACTTTGAAATTTTTGCATCTTTCCCGATCTTGGTTCCCTGTCTGTGTCTGAGATTCGGTGTATGGCCTACCTCGACGTCTGGCTGGTATGGGCTCCCAGTCAGTCCGCATGTCTGCTCGCCAGGGGTGTGTTTCCTTCCTAGATCGCCGGGTTTGGTGTCCTGGTGATCGGGAGGTTTTCCATATGTTTCCATCCCGGGTTCGGGCCTGGTCCTTGTTTAGGGCTATTGGCCACTCATTCTTTCCCTCCAGACGTGTTCCTGCAGCTGTGGTCCCGCCTTTCGGCGGTGCATGAGACGGTCTCGGGTTGCTCAGCGGTTGCTTGAGCGGTTGTGCGGAGTCTGAACTTCGCCGTGCTAGTCTACCCGCCGGGTCGGGTTTGGCTGCGGCGTCTGTTTTGGTTCCTTCGGGGATTTCCTTTCCGCCTCTCTCGCGATCGTTGGGTTCTCCCTCCGGGGTCTTTTGTCGGTTGCTGCGTCACCGGCTTCCTCTTCGGGGTTTTTCAGGGTTCGGTGCCTTGGCGTCTTCCCGAGCCCTCGCTCGTTGTGTTCACGGACGCGTCGTCTCTTGGCTGGGGCTTTGTGACCAGTGCTCACCAGGCATGCCAGGGACGGTGGGGTTCTTCGTCCTTCCATCGGGCTCACA
>WNGS01107846.1:7393-18032 GCA_020271785.1 Procambarus virginalis | reverse complement strand
GCATGGCGAGGGGTGATCGATGAAGACGTTTGCAACACAATGTTGCAAACGTCATTTTCTATATTCTTGCACACACACACACACACACACACACACACACACCACACACACACACACACACACACACACACACACACACACACACAACACACCACCACAAACACACCACACACACACACACACACACACACACACACACACACACACACACACACACACATGATGTGGTGGAGGCTGACTCCATACAAAACTTCAAGTGTAGATATGATAGAACCCAAGTGTAGATATGATATACAGGCTCAGAAACTTGTACGTTAGTTGATTGACCGTTGAGAGGCGGGACCAAAGAGCCAGAGCTCAACCCCCGCAAGCACAACTAGGTAAGTACAACTAGGTAATTACACGGCCTGACGGTCAGACGGTTAAGTGGAGAGCGCTCGGGATGCGTAGTCCTAGGGTCCGGGGAGCGATCCCCGGCGGAGGTGGAAACAAATGGGCTGTTTCTTTCACCTTAATGCCCCAGTTCACCTAGCAGTAAATAGGTACCTGGGAGCTTGAAAAATCAGTTGATTGATTGACAGTTGAGAGGCGAGCCCAAAGAGCCAAAGCTCAACCCCCGCAAGAACAACTAGGTGAGTACACGAGACACTGTGAAAAGTTGGTTAAAAGCGAAAGCATTTTTATGGAATTTAAAAATGAGTCATTAAATCCGTGTGCACGTGCAGTGTGAGCCAGTAGAGTATGCGGTCCCTGGATAGAACAACCATCTAAACAAAAGAAAACCTCAGGCCGAGAGTCAAGGAAGTTCAGAAATATGCCACAAGACTGCGGAACTTGGCCAGGACGCATCAAATATTTACAAGCACACGTACGAGACCTGTACATCCCCCTCCTTGATCATGGTGGCATCATGGTATTTATTAAACAAAATATGTAAGATTTTGGAAGCTCTGCGTGGTCGTTCTCGGTATATTATTATTATTGTTATTGACTCGCAACGCGACGGTGCTCATAGACGGTTTAATACGTGAGAGCATAGTGGCCAAAACTGAGCAAAGATATACATGTTTCGTAATTGGACACTTGAATGCTTGCTAAATACTGATTTAAGTGCCGGGAATGACACAGGAAGCTGGACAATTACTCAATTGTATATTAAAGGTCAAGAAAGAAACAAGACAACGATTAAGATCCGTCAAATTATTGACAAGGCAGATCTAGAACGAAATATTTGTGAGCAACAAGGACAGAGCCACAGGACACGCCACAGCACCTGTCTCCAGGGCACGAACCACTAAACAATCTCACAACAAACATTAACTCCGTCACACAGTCTCCATTCTCTCTTACCAACTCCAAATTTTTCAGCTCGTAAGGAAGTATTATTTTTATAAATACAAATGTAAAAACAATTGAAATAATCTTGATGAGGATGGTAATGGTATTCACAGCTTAAAGCAAAGATAGGATAGAAATCCAGTTCACTGAGACAATGGCTTTTGACAACTTACAGCTTATAAGAGGAGCACATGATCTTTAATTTGGTCCTGCAGGAATATTTAATATAAGGTTATTCACACCAGCACAAACATGCGTGCATATAAACACGACCTACTTAAAAGTTACTACCAGGTGCGTTAATCACTGCTGCAAGAGTCAACGCGCTATCATTTCCAAATCCTAAAAAAAAGCTCCCATACATCTTGAGATCTTGTTACGGTGCAGGCGATGAGTCACAATATCGTGGCTAAAGTATGTTGACCAGACCACACACTAGAAGGTGAAGGGACGACCGACGTTTCGATCTGTCCTGGACCATTCTCAAGTCGACCATTTTCACAATGACTTGAGAATGGTCCAGGACGGATCGAAACGTCGCTTCGTCCCTTCACCTTCTAGTGGTGTGGTCTGGTCAACATCTTGTTTACGGTCTTTTCCCAGAAATTATATATTTGCTGGTACATTGAAATTTGTGCATTGGTTGCACCAGTCATCGTACCACTGTGAATCGCAGCCCCCTCCCCCTCCCCTCCGAACACAACGTGACCTTAACAGAACTCTTTAAATATGTTAATGAAAATAATTGCTACACTCTCACCAGTCACTACTACCATGAATGCCACTCAGAGTGGCGTTAATACTTTTATTACTAATTACCTGAACTGATCGGGTAATCAGGCTTATTGATCAGTTTTATTACTCAGACGCGCGGTCCTCTACCGTTATATTACGCCCTAGATATATGACCCACAAAAGTAAGCCACATATTGGACATAAATAATGACTTCCTCCTGCTTGAGGAAGTGCTTGAGGGAGTGTTCGATGGTGTGCCTCAGGGAATGCTTGAGGGAGTGCCTCAAGGAGTGCTTGATGGTGTGCCTCAGGGAATGCTTGAGGGAGTACTTGAGGGAGAGTTGCAGGTGGTGTTTAAAGCAGTGCTTGAAGGATTGTCTGAGGGTGTGCTTGAAGCTCCAGTCAGGATATCCATTTATAGTTAGAACTGTAGAAGGAAGAAACTTTGGCCAATAAACTACAGTAATACTAGGGAGGGGGCAAGTTGTCACGCTGAATTGTTTATTACAGTGACGCTATAATGCTAATTCCTCCGGACACCTAATGTGTGCCGAGTAGATTTGTTGAGTCTCGCAGTGACACGTATTGTTGCCATAATACTTAGCGAACTTCATGTTGATATCGTTATTGTCTTTTTAACTTTCAGCAATGCTCCCATCATTACTGCTAACAGTGCTGGTACTACGTTTCAGATTATCAATAGAGAAGTTAAGATGTCTGATTAATTCCATCAATAAATTATTTATGGTGTCGAATTGATGCCCATCATCATTTTTGCTAATTGGTTCAGAATATAATTCCAGAAAACTATTTCGCTTCATTTCCCATGTTTGACGCGGCTTAGGAAGGCTATTAAGCTTACTGTTTGTTTCTAAGCAGAGTAACTTCATTTGATGATTGTGGTACTTATCGTTTAATTCACCTTTAGCAAATGAGCGCCCTTTTCTATTCCAGGATTCAAACTTAATTCGTTTTGCTGCCGAATCGAATATACTAGCCCCTAGTGCACGGTGGACCCCAGTTTAAGCTTCTGATACACAAGTTAGTCTAGCCTGTATATGTAGCTTGCCCTTATATAGGAAAATGTAATATTCTTATATCGATTAACTTTGAATATATATATATATATATATATATATATATATATATATATATATATATATATATATATATATATATATATATATATATATATACATATATATATATATATATATATATATATATATATATATATATATATATATATATATATATATATATATATATATATAAGCAGGCAAGCAGTTGGTATGGGACTACACGTGCGTATCAACCCTGGCTAACACCTACATTGACCTCAGTGTTGCACAACCAGGTGGCGCTGCCACCCACAGGGAAGCAGCCAAATCCCGTAAGTATAGAGAACTTGATCACCACTACAATTTTGTCCCCATTGCTTCTGAGACACTCGGCGCCTGGGGTAAAAGTGCTACCAGTTTTTTGAAGGAACTGGGTTCTAGGCTCATTGAAACAACAAGGGACCCTAGAGCTGCCAGCTTTCTTTTCCAGCGCCTCAGCGTGGCGATACAGAGGGGAAATGCGCACTGCATCCAGGGTTCCTGCCCGCCATCTGAGGAGCTGGAGGAACTCGACAACCTATGATAACCATCTTTGTAACCTATATGTAACTCCTTTTTTGTAACACAGTTCAAATAAAGCAAATATATATGTGTACATACAAAAGAATGGGGGTGGTAGGAGAAGAAAATATTAGTGTTCAGTGAGAAACCACAAGGTCTCCTCTGAATACGTTTTATTTTCTTCTCCGAGGCTATGGGTCCCCACATTGGCACCAGAGGTGGTACCCTCACAAATTATACATGTATATATATATATATATATATATATATATATATATATATATATATATATATATATATATATATATATATATATATATATATATATATATATATATATATATAAGTCGTTCCTAGTAGCCAGAACGCACTTCTCGGATTACTATACAAGGCCCGATTTGCCTAATAGGCCGAGTGATTTTCATTATTATCAATATATTGCTTCCTCTTGGTTTATTTAAAATATTATTATCATATAGGGAGGCACCACCTCTGGTGCAATTAAAGGGACTCGCAGCCTCAAAGAAGAGAACACAGAGCATTCAGAGAAAAACTTGCCATTTAACTCTGAATAAGTAAGAGTGTTCGCTTCTCCTACCACCCTCCTTTTTTATGGTGTACACTTTATTATGCAAGGTTATACAGTTACATATCTGATTTTATACAAAAAATGACCATTGAGAGGACACAAGAAAAAATTCGCTTCCTACAGACTGCAGATTTCCTCGAACTCCTCCGACGTCTGGCAGGAACCGAGGATGCAGCGAACATTCCCTCTAACACTATTTTATCTTGTTCTCTATACGCAAGGTATAGAGAACAAGATAAAATAGTTCACGCTAGAAAATGTGAGTAGGAATTCTTATGAAAATGGTGAAGAAACCCCATTAAAAATCTTCATCCATATTACAGTAGTAAACAGGCAAACAGAGATCGAACATTGACTTTAGCAAAGCTTTTGATGCAGTGCCACATGAAAGACTGATTAAAAAGATAGAGGCTCATGGTATTGGGGGTGCTATATTAAGCTGGATTAGGGCATGGCTATACCAAAGGAAACAGAGAGTTAGTATAAATGGAGTCAAGTCAGAGTGGGAAAATGTTGTAAGTGGAGTGCCTCAAGGCTCTGTCTTGGGACCTCTGTTGTTTATAATATATATAAATGATTTAGATTCAGGTTTGAGTAGCAACATTTGCAAATTTGCCGATGATACGAAAATCGGTAGGGAAATTAATTCGGAGGAGGACTCACTATCACTTCAAGTTGATCTAGATTGGGTTTTGAAATGGTCAAAGGATTGGCAGATGCAGTTTAATGCTGATAAATGTAAAGTTCTGAGGCTAGGTAACGATGATAGAGTTACAAGATACGAGCTAGATGGTGTTGAGATTGCGAAGTCGGATTGCGAAAGGGATCTGGGAGTTATGATTAGTAAGAATTTAAAACAAAAGGATCAATGCATGATTGTTCGTAATAAGGCAAATCGGACACTCGGATTTATTAATCGCAGCGTTAGTAACAAGACACCTGGTGTGGTTCTCAAGCTATATCTTGCTCTAGTTAGGCCTCATTTAGATTATGCAGTTCAGTTTTGGTCGCCATATTATAGAATGGATATAAATTCACTTGAACGTGTCCAGCGTAGGGTGACTAAGTTAATTCCCCAAATTAGAAATCTTTCATATGAAAAGAGATTAACTAAGCTTAAGTTGCATTCACTGGAAAGGCGAAGAGTTAGGGGTGCCATGATAGAGGTTTATAAGTGGATGAATGGACATAACAAAGGGGATATTAATAGGGTATTAAACGTATCAACACCAGACAGAACACGAAACAATAGGTATAAATTAGATAAGTTTAGATTTAGGAAAGACTTGGGTAAATACTGGTTCAGTAACAGGGTTGTTGATTTATGGAACCAATTGCCGCGTAACATTGTGGAGGTGGGGTCCCTCGATTGTTTCAAGCTTGGATTGGACATGTATATGAGCGGGATTGGGTGGTTATAAATAGGAGCTGCCTCGTATGGGCCAATAGGCCTTCTGTAGTTGCCTTAGTTCTTATGTTCTAAGGGAATTTGAAATGGGAAGAAAGTAAAATGATTCATTCAACATTATGAGATGAATGAAGGATAACTATCTGAAACTTCAAAGTAAAGAAATCTGATAGTTTAAATTACCCCTATCCAGCAAATGAGGCACACATAAAGATAATATAAACAGCTTATGAAATTGTATAAACATATTTAGAATCCTATTAAACTAAGTTTTCAGAGAATTCTATGCATCGTTAACACCCACACATCTGAAAATAAGAACTGACAACGTTTTCTTTCTCGTTTCATGCACAACTTGAAAATGGTCTAAGACGGACCAAAACGTCGCCCTTCCATCACTTTTAGTGTGTTGTGAACTTGTGTCACTCCTACAGCAACGTCTTGTGCTTAATCGCCAACATTGTGCGCATCTTTCATGCGGTCTATCATGGTGTATTCAGGAACAAAGAAGAATAAAACTCATTTATATACGTCTAAAAATATATAATGTGAGGATGTGAGGATCTAACAATGAGGAGGAAAGTTAGTTGGGCTGAACCTCATCACACTTTAACAGAAAGCGAATCGAGAAGACATAATTATGATGCAGGGAATCCTCTGGGAGGAATGGATGAGGTGATAAAGAGAACATAGTTGGAACCAGCGGACCTGTATGGGATTGTACCCTCTTGGTGAGCTAGTTTTGCTCTGGAAATGACCTATTTGAAAATAGTGTAATAGAATTATTTTGATTTCTAACTTTCTCCGTATTTTATATATATTTGTTTGCTATTTCATTCTTGTGAATTCTCTCTCTATTCAATTTTTCTTCTTCTTCTTTTCGTTTTATAATGTGCCTTTTCTCTTCGTTTATTTCTTTATCCCTGCTCCCTACCCTTCGTCTGCTCTCCATGGTGTTATGAACCAAACACACCTTCTCTTTCCCCAGGGTTAACATTCTTGTTTGTCGGGTTCTCCACCTGACCAGCACGCATCAGACGCCCCCCACACCTTTCTCCCACGTACCCCTCTCCCACGTACCCCACTCCCACGTACCCAACTCCCACGTACCCTACTCCCACGTACCCCAATCCCACGTACCCCACTCCCACGTACCCCACTCCCACGTACCCCACTCCCACGTACCCTACTCTCACTCTAACCCACGTAACCCTACCCTCGAGTACTCTACTCCAACGTACCATTACCCCCCGTACTCTACTCCAATATACGCTGATTACATGCGCCCTGCCCGTGTTACCCCTTCCTCAGATACCCAGCTCTAACATATTCTAACTCCAAGTAGCCTGTTGTGCCAGTGTTAAGTATGCAGCTGACGTTGTCCCGGTAATATGTGCATCCGAGGTCAATGTTGCTAGTCTCTGCACGGAGGTGACTTTCCTTCATTGAGTATCGTCCCTCTGGTTTCCTCTCACCTGCTCCTATTTCACCATCTAATACTTGCTCCTTTGGTTAGTTTTGCATCGTCTGTGAACTAAATGAAGGGTCATTTAGGTCATTAAGATCAATATGAGACTATTCCGATCCTTCGAGTCCCTCCCGTTTGTTTCCATAAACCAATCACTCTTGTCGATCCTCATTGTGGCTCTCTAACTCCTGTCTGTTTGAGACATTCCTCCCCCATGTTATTGCTTTTCCACTTACTCCCGGCTGCCTCTGGACTTAGTTCAGTTTTTTATATTTGAATTGAGTTAAAATTATTTTGGTCGTCGAGAAAATGAACAATTTTCTTATTTTTGTATGTTTTATCTAATTTTAGTTATTTCACCATAAAAGTCTAATCGTTTGTTAGGCATGATTTCACCTCCTTCAAGCAATATTGTTTTTTGATTACATACCTAATCCTCTCATCTTGTTATTCTCTTATACATTTTTCTTTCGAGTGCTTTCTTATAAATTGGCTACATATTAGCTGTCTTCTAGCAGCTAGACAAAACTACCTTCGCAATTAAATCATTAAAGATGGAAGCCTAGAGGTATACTGAGGGTATCTGCAGCTTCTTCTTACATCCAAGGGGATACATTTTCTGATCGAGTAGCCTTTGTTTTATCTAGAGGTGATAATTGTTTTGTTTTTTCCTGAACTATTTTTGTTCAATATGTGACTGTCTCATTTTGACTTACCACCTGTCAAAGTACCATAAGTTGCTATATTTCCATACATCTTTTTATTTTTCCTTTAAATATTTCTCTCTCTGTCTCTGTCTCTCCGTCCTCTTTTTCGATTATCCATACTAAAAAGTCTGTACTAGTCTGCCCTGTCTAATGTTTAAGCAGGGCAGACTTTAGATAGGGTAGTGTGTGTGTATGTGTGTGTGTTTTGTGTGTGTTTGTGTGTGTGTGTGTACTCACCTAATTGTGCTTGCGGGGGTTGAGCTTTGGCTCTTTGGTCCCGCCTCTCAACTGTCAATCAACTGGTGTACAGATTCCTGAGCCTAATGGGCTCTATCATATCTACACTTGAAGCTGTGTATGGAGTCAGCCTCCACCACATCACTTCCTAATGCATTTCATTTGGCAACCACTCTGACACTAAAAAAGTTCTTTCTAATATCTCCGTGGCTCATTTGGGCAGTCAGTTTCCACCTGTGTCCCCTTGTGCGTGTGCCCCTTGTGTTAAATAGCCTGTCTTTATCTACCCTATCAATTCCCTTCAGAATCTTAAATGTGGTGATCATGTCCCCCCTAACTCTTCTGTCTTCCAGCGAAGTGAGGTTTAATTCCCGTAGTCTCTCCTCGTAGCTCATACCTCTCAGCTCGGGCACTAGTCTGGTGGCAAACCTTTGAACCTTTTCCAGTTTAGTCTTATCCTGTGTGTGTGTGGGTGCGTGTGTGTATGTGTGTGTCTGTGTGTGTGCGCGCTCGCGTTTGTGTGCGCGCGTGCTCAGCAGGATATTGAGATAGTACACCATATTACTATCAACAACTTTCTTCTAAAATATGTTGATAGGACCTTGATAGCAACTGGAAGTAACTACACAAGACCAATAAAAGACAATTTACTAAGTCCATTTAGAGCGAAATTCTCTTCATTCTAGCATAGTGAACAGGTCCACGCCTTCATTTTCTTATACAACAACAATATAGGGCCAGGTCTAGGGGCATTAACCTAATGAGAGCTCGTCAGAGACTTACATGTTGATTTCAAAATCAACATGTCAACAGCGGTTATAAACAAATAATGATGAATTCAACAGATGAATTCAGCTCTGTGGATCGATATGGATGAGCACTGTCTAGGGCTCTTGTCGGATAGGTATCTTTGTGGAATGGGCAAGGAGAAGGCAGGTTGTGGGATACAAGCAGAATATAAAGAGACTGTATAATTACAATGATATCAGTTAGGAGAAAGTGGTCAAACAGGTCGTTTGTCCACCATGAGTGAGGGGAAGTTCTTTCGTGGAATGGTGAGGTTCGTTGGAAATATTTACTTTGGGGAATGAGAGGAGTTGAATGATAATTTGGAAGAAAGGAGAATGGAGAGCTTCCAGCAACAAGGAGATGTGTTGATGAGGGTCGGGATCAGTCTCGGGAAGCTCACCGTACTGATGGATAATGTTTAAAGAAGCAGAGGAAAAGGAAGAAGGCTCTTGGTGAGGGGTTAGGCCGTAGAGAAAAGGTTTTCTGCAAAGGAGTTGGAATGCGACTTCGAATGGTTTGGTAGAGTGAACAGATAATTTCTTTCCGAAATGTAGGATTGCTCTTTTGGAAGTTATGGGAGAAGATATATATATATATATATATATATATATATATATATATATATATATATATATATATATATATATATATATATATATATATATATATATATATATATATATATATATATATATGTCGTACCTAGTAGCCAGAACGCACTTCTCAGCCTACTATGCAAGGCCCGATTTGCCTAATAGGCCAAGTTTTCCTGAAATAATATATTTTCTCAAATTTTTTTCTTATGAAATGATAAACCTACCCATTTCATTATGTATGAGGTCAACTTTTTTTTATTGGAGTTAAAATTAACGTAGATATATGACCGAACCTAACCAACCCTACCTAACCTAACCTAACCTATCTTTATAGGTTAGGCTAGGTTAGGTAGCCGAAAAAGTTAGGTTAGGTTAGGTTAGGTAGGTTAGGTAGTCGAAAAACAATTAATTCATGAAAACTTGGCTTATTAGGCAAATCGGGCCTTGCATAGTAGGCTGAGAAGTGCGTTCTGGCTACTAGGTACGACATATATATATATATATATATATATATATATATATATATATATATATATATATATATAATATATATACATATATATATATATACCACAGGGAAACAGCAAAATCTCTCAAATACAGGCGACTGGCAGGTCAATACCTCTTTGTTCCCATAGCGTCTGAGACGCATGGCCCCTGGGGCAAGAGTGCCTTGGGATTTCTCAAGGAATTGGGTTCCAAGCTCATTGACGTCACCAGAGACCCAAGGGCTTGCAGTTTTTTGTTTCAGCGCCTCAGTGTGGCGATCCAGAGGGGAAATGCTTGCTGCGTCCTCGGTTCCTGTCCGGAAGCGGAGGAGCTTCAAGAGATCCATAACCTTTAGGCATTTGTCTTGTATGTTTTGTAACCTTAAATACACAATAAAGCATAGGAAAAAAAAAGGAAGGGGGTGGTAGGAGAAAAGCACACAGAAACTGTATTGGAGGGGACCTACATTCCCTCCAATGCGTTATGTGTGATTCCTCCGAGGCTATGGGTCCCCCTTCTTCCAGCCAGAGGTGGTACTCCCTTCTATCTATATATTATCATATATATATATATATTATAATATATATATATATATATATATAATATATTATATATATATATATATATATATATATATATATTATATATTATATATATACTA
>WNGS01107842.1:63254-80720 GCA_020271785.1 Procambarus virginalis | reverse complement strand
TTGTGTGTGTGTGTGTGTGTGTGTACTCACCTAGTTGTACTCACCTAGTTGTGCTTGCGGGGGTTGAGCTCTGGCTCTTTGGTCCCGCCTCTCAACCGTCAATCAACAGGTGTACAGTTTCCTGAGCCTAATGGGCTCTATCATATCTACACTTGAAACTGTGTATGGAGTCAGCCTCCACCACATCGCTTCCTAATGCATTCCATTTGTCAACCACTCTGACACTAAAAAAGTTCTTTCTAATATCTCTGTGGCTCATTTGGGCACTCAGTTTCCACCTGTGTCCCCTAGTGCGTGTGCCCCTTGTGTTAAACAGCCTGTCTTTATCAACCCTGTCGATTCCCCTGAGAATCTTGAATGTGGTGATCATGTCCCCCCTAACTCTTCTGTCTTCCAACGAAGTGAGGTTTAATTCCTGCAGTCGCTCCTCGTAGCTCATACCTCTCAGCTCGGGTACTAGTCTGGTGGCAAACCTTTGAACCTTTTCCAGTTTAGTCTTATGCTTGACTAGATAGGGACTCCATGCTGGAGCCGCATACTCCAGGATTGGTCTGACATATGTGGTATATAATGTTCTGAAAGATTCCTTACACAAGTTTCTAAAGGCCGTTCTTATGTTAGCCAACCTGGCATATGCTGCTGATGTTATCCTCTTGATATGAGCTTCAGGGGACAGGTCTGGCGTGATATCAACCCCCAGGTCTTTCTCTCTCTCTGACTCTTGAAGTATTTCATCTCCCAAATGATACCTTGTATCTGGTCTCCTGCTTCCTACCCCTATCTTCATTACATTACATTTGCTTGGGTTAAACTCTAACAGCCATTTGTTCGACCATTCCTGCAGCTTGTCCAGGTCTTCTTGAAGTCTCAAGCTGTCCTCCTCTGTCTTAATCCTTCTCATAATTTTGGCGTCGTCAGCAAACATTGAGAGGAATGAGTCTATACCCTCTGGGAGATCATTTACGTATATCAGAAACAGGATAGGTCCAAGTACAGAGCCCTGTGGGACTCCACTGGTGACTTCACGCCAGTCTGAGGTCTCACCCCTCACTGTAACTCTCTGCTTCCTATTGCTTAGGTACTCCCTTATCCACTGGAGCGCCCTACCTGTTACTCCTGCCTGTTTCTCCAGCTTATGCATCAACCTTTTATGGGGTACTGTGTCAAAGGCTTTCCGACAGTCCAAAAAAATGCAGTCCGCCCACCCTTCTCTTTCTTGCTTAATTCTTGTCACCTGATCGTAGAATTCTATCAAGCCTGTAAGGCAAGATTTACCCTCCCTGAACCCATGTTGATGGGTTGTCACGAAGTCTCTTCTCTCCAGATGTGTTACTAGGTTTTTTCTCACAATCTTCTCCATCACCTTGCATGGTATACAAGTTAAGGACACTGGCCTGTAGTTCAGTGCCTCTTGTCTGTCACCCTTTTTGTATATTGGTACTACATTAGCAGTCTTCCATATTTCTGGTAGGTCCCCCGTTTCCAGTGACTTACTATACACTATGGAGAGTGGTAAGCAAAGTGCTCCTGCACACTCTTTCAATACCCATGGCGAGATTCCATCCGGCCCAACAGCTTTTCTCACATCCAGCTCCAATAGGTGCTTTTTGACCTCATCTCTTGTAATTTCGAACCTATCCAAGGTCACCTGGTTTGCTGCCACCTCTCCCAGCGCCGTGATATCTCCCTGTTCTATTGTAAAGACCTGGAACCTTTTGTTGAGTTCTTCACACACCTCTTTGTCATTCTCTGTGTACCTGTCCTCGCCCACCCTAAGTTTAATCACCTGTTCCTTCACTGTTGTCTTCCTCCTGATGTGACTGTGTAGTAGCTTTGGTTCAGTCTTGGCTTTATTAGCTATATCATTTTCATACCTTTTCTCAGCTGCTCTTCTCACACTGACATACTCGTTCCTGGTTCTCTGGTATCTCTCTACTTTCTGGTGTTCTGTTATTACGGAAGTTCCTCCATGCCCTTTTGTTCAGCTCCTTTGCTTTCATACATTCCCTATTAAACCACGGATTCTTCCTTTGCTTCTCTGTTTTTTCCTGTTGGGCTGGGACAAACCTGCTTACAGCCTCCTGACATTTTTGGGTGACATAGTCCATCATGTCTTGTACGGACTTGGTTCCGAGTTCTGTGTCCCAATGTATATCCCATAGGAATTTATTCATCTCCTCATAGTTTCCCTTTCGGTACGCCAGCCCTTTGGTTCCCAGTTCTTTTTGGGGGTGATAATTCCTAGCTCAACCAGGTACTCAAAGCTCAATACACTATGATCACTCATTCCCAAAGGGGCTTCCAACTTAACTTCCCTTATATCCCACTCATTTAGGGTAAATATCAAATCAAGCAAGGCTGGTTCATCCCCTCCTCTCATTCTTGTCGGTCCCTTGACGTGTTGACTTAGAAAGTTTCTTGTTGCCACATCCAGCAGCTTAGCTCTCCATATGTCTGGGCCTCCGTGTGGGTCTCTGTTCCCCCAATCTATCTTCCCATGGTTGAAGTCTCCCATGATTAGAAGTCTGGATCCGTTCCTGCTAGCCACAGAAGCTGCTCTCTCTATTATATTGATGGTGGCAATGTTGTTTCTATCATATTCCTGTCTGGGTCTTGTGTGTGTGTGTTTGTGTGTGTGGTGTGTGTGTGTGTGTGTGTGTGTGTGTGTGTGTGTGTGTGTGTGTGTGTGTGTGTGTGTGTTTGTGTGTGTGTGTACTCACCTAGTTGTACTCACCTAGTTGTGCTTGCGGGGGTTGAGCTCTGGCTCTTTGGTCCCGCCTCTCAACCGTCAATCAACAGGTGTGTGTGTGTGTGTGTGTGTGTGTGTGTGTGTGTATGTGTGTGTATGTGTGTGTGTGTGTGTGTGTGTGTGTGCATGGGGGGAGATGGGAGAGAGAGATGGGGATGGTGAGGGAGTGTGGGGCAGATTAGAGTGGGTGGGTTATGGGAGGGTGTGGGTCCTATGGTTGAGAGGCTGTGTATGTAATGTTGATGCTACGGTGAGAGGGGGTGGGGGTGAGAGAAGGGTGGAGGGGAGTTGTCCGGAGTAGGGCATAGTGTTTGTTCACACTTGGGTGCCACAAACTAGCCTGCACGTAAGCTGCATATTGTTCCTTGAGGTTCGTTTCCGTTTGTTAATTAACTTATATCCAAGAATAACTATTATATTGCAATAACTCTGTACACCGTATGATTGACTGACTTATTGCGAGGCCTTACCTTACCACCAATTCCAAACATCCCACAACATAAGCAGGTGATAGAAGTACTGTTGACAGTCTTGTTTACTCCTCGTAGGCCTGCTGGTGACCACGTCGCTGCTTGGCGAAGATCACTCCAACTTGTCGCTATATATCACTAGTAAACAGCTTCTTGCTCCACTTAGCACCTGTGTAGCTATAATGCTATACGTTTACAATCACTTTTTCACTATTCTATGCACTGTTTGTTATGATCTTCACTATCATATCTAGTTGTGTACACTCTGACCAAGCAGTGGCGGCCACGTAGTTGTCCTGGCAATAATGTCGTACCGATGATCATGACTAATTTGCACTATCGAACACAATTCAAGAAATTGCTATTTTCTAATCAATGTGTTCCACTTCATATTATCACTAAGCAACGAATTACCCGTGTATCACTCTGATGTCATGAAATATGAAGCTTTAACTGACAAGCACGGCGCAACGTGTCCACCCTCCCAAGACCCTTAACGGTGTACTCGCCTAATTGTACTCACCTAATTGTGCTTGCGGGGTTTCAGCTCTGACATTTTGGTCCCGCCTCTCAACTGTCAATCAACTGGTGTACAGGTTCCAGAGTTTAACGGGCTCTGTCATATCTATACTTGAAGCTGTGTATGGATTCAGCCTCCACCACATGTGTGTGTGTGTTTGTGTGTGTTTATACTTACCTAGTTGAACTTACCTAGTTGTGCTTACGGGGTTGAGCTCTGGCTCTTTGGTCCCACCTCTCAACTGTCAATCAACTAATGTACTGCTTCCTGAGCCTACTGGCCTCTATCATATCTACACTTCAAGCTGTGTATGGAGTCACCCTCCACCACATCACTTCCTAATGCATTCCATTTTTATACTACTCTGACACTGAAAAAAAATCTTTCTAACGTCTGTATGGCTCTAAGGGAGCCGGTCTGCCGAGCGGACAGCACGCTGGATTTGTGATCCAGTGGTCCTGGGTTCGATCCCAAGCTCCGGCGAGAAACAATAGGCAGAGTTTCTTTCATTCTATGCACCTGTTACCTAGCAGTAAAATAGGTACCTGGGTGTTAGTTAGCCGTCACGGGCTGCTTCCTAGGGGTGGAGGCCTGGTCGAGGACCGGGCCGCGTGGTCACTAAAAAGCCCCGAAATCATCTCAAGATAACCTCAAGATAACCACATTTGGGCACTCAATTTCCACCTGTGTCCCCTAATGCGTGTGCCTCTTGTGTCAAATAGTCTGGCTTTATCTACCCTATCAATTCCTCTGAGAATCTTGCATGTGGTGATCATGTCCCCCAAACTCTTGTGTCTCCCAGTGACCTGAGGTTTAATTCCCGTAGTCTCTCCTCGTTGCCCATTCCCCTCAGTTCGGGTACTAGTCTGGTGGCTAACCTTTGAACCTTTTCCAGTTTAGTCTTATGCTTGACTAGATATAGACTCCATGCTTGATCCGCATTCTCCAGGATTGGTCTGACATATGTGGTATACAAAGTACTCAAAGATTCCTTACACAAGTTTCTAAAGGCCATACTTATGTTAGCCAACCTGGCATATGCTACTGATGCTATCTTCTTGATATGGTCTTCAGGAGACAGGTCTGGCGTGATATTAACCCCCAGGTCTTTCTCTCTCTCTGACTCTTAAAGTATTTCATCTCCCAAATGATACCATGTATCTTGTCTCCTGCTCACTGCACCTATCTTCATTACATTGCATTTGCTTGGGCTATACTCTAACAACCATTTGCTCGACCATTCCCCCAGCTTGCCCAGGTCTTCTTGAAGCCTGAAGCTGTCCTCTTCTGTCGTAATCCTTCTCATAATTTTGGCGTCGTCAACAAACATTGACAGGAATGAGTCTATACCCTCTGGGAGATCATTTACGTATATCAGAAACAGGATAGGTCCGAGTACAGAGCCCTGTGGGACTGGTGACGTCACCCCACTGGTGACTTCACGCCAGTCTGAGGTCTCACCCCTCACTGTAACTCTCTACTTCATATTGCTCAGGTACTCCCTTATCCACTGGAGCGCCCTACCGGTTACTCCTGCCTGTTTCTCCAGATAATGCATCAGCGTCTTATGATGTACCGTGTCAAAGGCTTTCCGACAGTCCAAGAAAATACAGTCCGCCCATCCTTCTCTTTCTTGCTTAATCTTTGTCACCTGATTGCAGAATTCTATTAAGCATGTAAGGCAAGATTTACCCTCCCTGAACCCATGTTGATGAGTTGTCACGAAATCCATTCTTTTCAGATTTGTTACTAGGTTTTCTTACGATCTTCTCCTTCACCTTGCATGGTATACAAGTTAAGGGCACTGGCCTGTAGTTCAGTGCCTCTTGTCTGTCACCCTTTTTTGTAGACTGGAACTACATTAGTCGTCTGCCATATTTCTGGAAGTGTGTGTGTGTGTGTGTGTGTGTGTGTGTGTGTGTGTAATTACCTAAGTGTAATTACCTAAGTGTAGTTACAGGATGAGAGCTAAGCTCGTGGTGTCCCGTCTTCCCAGCACTCTTTGTCATATAACGCTTTGAAACTACTGACGGTCTTGGCCCCCACCACCTTCTCCCCTAACTTGTTCCAACCGTCTACCACTCTGTTTGCGAAAGTGAATTTTCTTATATTTCTTCGGCATCTGTGTTTAGCTAGTTTATATCTATGACCTCTTGTTCGTAAAGTTCCAGTGTAATAACTGGTTTACTTTAATATGTCATATGTACACTGAACAATGTACACTCCTCTTTGTCTCTCCACTTAATAACCCAGCAAAACACTATTAACGGACCAGTATGACCCCTCACTGGACTGTCACGAATATAAGCTGAATATTAAATGAGCACATCACAAGGAATAGGGATTATTAATTTTCTTACCTTTACACACTGCCACCACCTTCCATATAAAAATGAATGTGTCTATAATTATTGGTCCCCAGGAAGGAAGGGACTCGATAATCAGGGAACTCAACGGACCAGTGATTGAATTTGAATGGATTAATACTTTAGTCTTACTGAACTGAACGGGAGACTCTCGATTGACTTTATTATTCCTAAGATGGAGAAAGGCAGGGGAATTTCTAACACAGCACATGAAAATCACATGAATAGATAACACCGTCAATAAACACAAGGGGACAGATAACTCACCAAAATGACATTAACATTATTTTATTATTGAAAAACTGTATATTTAAAACACAAGTGAAATATAGCCTACTCTGAATAACCCCTACAAAGGCAATGGATAGCAATTACTGACATACAAGAACAGTGGAGCACAATTACCTTTCAATACTGCAACTTGCCAAATGATGTTGAATGGCTGTCCGCAGGTCAGTTGACCTGTACCTTTAGGTTGAACTCCCCAGACACACTGACTCCTCTCTCTCACAAAAAATGCTCCCAAGCTCCAAGGCCCAAATTAACTCCGCCTATCCCAAGCCTATGGCCAATGGATTTAAACATAACTGGGTGATCTAGAACTGAGCCAATGGCATGGGCAGGCACTGCCCTGAGGGACTCTACCTTCCCAGGCCTACATGTCTTTTAACCAATCCGGAGCAGGCTTGACCATAAGGGTCAATTTCTCTTGACAGAAACTCCAAAGACTGTGAAGGAGCCAACGATTTTCTTGAGGTCCTGCTGGCTGAGCACCCACGTGTAACTTGAGCTCACAAGTTTTTTGGCCTTGGTGGTACTGTAGGCGAGGGAAGCAAGTGGCTTCAAGCTGTTATGACCCACTGGACAGACCCGAAGGTCTGGGAAGGGAAGGGGAAGGGGAGAATGACCAGATTTCGGACTGACAAATCCATTACAACTCCCCGTCTCCGGAAATTAAGAAATTTGTGTGTAAAGAAATTTACAAACACTTTTCTCATCCAGAACCCTGACCTATCATTATCATTACCCCAAAACAACATTTACTCAACAATAAATGAACCATTGCCTCAAACAAAAGAAATAATTATCTAATCCTAACCAATAATGGCAAAATACATAAAAACAAATAATGGCACCACCAAAAGGTGTGGCCCAGCATGTATACATACAAAACTAACACAGCAATAATACATAAAACATAAGGACAGAAACCGGGTCTAATCCTGGCTCTTCACTCGGATGCAGCCCTGTACCCTTCCAACTACCTGGAAGACAAAACATCCTATACCTGTCTTGATATAGAAACCAAATCCAAACCTAGCAACAATCATTAGCTAAAAACAGCCGATAGCCTTCCGCTATCCCATTATTCCACCTGGATCAAAAATCAAACACATCACATCACATAGAAAAAATATTAAAAAGAATCAATGTCATCAAAAATTAAAGAATATAAAATACTATCAAAAAATATAGAGGAATACTACCTCTCAGGGACCCCGTGTCCCCCACCTGTGGCATCTGCCTACCACAGCGTGTCCATATCCTTAAACCTAAAGAAAATACACAAAAATATTTTATTAAAAAAAATTCAATGTCCACAGACATGTTTCTTAACCAACAGCAACAGCGGGTGAACACATTTTTCAGACTGTGTACCACACCTTATTGTTCAGTAATCCAAAAAAAAAAATTAAAAATATATATATAAATATCAGTATCTAGGATCTAGAAAAATCAAGATAAAGTTCCCCACTGATCAACGTTTCTAGAGATCCTACTAGATGGTTCTCAAACCAGTTCACTCAAACAACTTTTCTAGAGACAAGGTAATTTGCTAGTAACAATTTCTAGATGTTCACTTTCTAGATTTCTTTTTCTATTTCACTAGTTCTAGTTTTCAACATTTAATACTGTTCCAGAGAGCTTTCCGAAGGTGTACAGAGGTGTTACTAACAGATGGAAAATTAAAACTTGGACTAACTGTTCCGAGTTAACACAGTTTACTATCTTACTTATAATTCATTTTATATTAACTTTTCTATACAGAAGTTCTATCGTTCGGTCCTGGTGACATCTCGTTGCTGTAGATTCCGGCGACTACCTCAAGTTGCTTGAAGATTCTGGTCATCTGGACGTACCATTTCCGGCCTCGGCCAACTACGGACAGTACAGGGGTCTCGTACTACCCGCCCTGGCTTGCGTGACAGCTGACAGCTGGCGGCTGTCAGCTCAGGTGGACCCCGCTAACAGGAACCCGGGTTCACCTCTTCTTATCGCTTCCAAACAGTCATGATGGATTGTTGTTAACCATGGCTGCCACCGTAGAGCACAGCTTCGACGTGTCATGATGTCTCGCGTTGGTAGTGAGGTACGAGTGGCGTTGAAGAGGATGGCATGGTGACAGGACAGGTGGGCCCTGCCTCAGCTCCTGGGCGACGTCATCTACCGATGTTTACTTGTTATCCCAGTACTACTGGGCCGGTACACCTTTCCGTGCAACCCCTCGTGCAGCTGAGCTAGGGCCGAGGTACAGGGTTGTACCTCCTCTGGCGAAACAGCAGCACTCTGTAGGGGTAGTGCTGTTCGTACCCGGGACCGCCTTGTTGCCTCTTCGTTTCCACAGACGACGCAACCGCAGGTTTTGAGAGAGCTAACAGTCGTTGCAATTAGCGTTCTTCTTCGTAGACCACTCGTCTTCCACTTCCGGTTTTTCCACAGTCTTGACTACGCGGCTGGTGGGTTTGGTTGGTGACCTTGAGACAGCTAGCCCCCGGCTGTGATGGTGACTGACTGCTCCGTGAAGACAGCATGGCTGGACTGGGACAACCTCGTTAGTGACGAGAGGTGTCGGCTGGGTGACTGTACGCCAGTCACCCCTTCCGGATAACCAATTGACGAGTTACCGGGTACAAAAGGGGGAGGACTTTATGTAACGTGCCTCAGACCCCGATCTCATCAGCCAGGTGGGTCATCCCCTGACCTGCTGATCTCGATCCTTGGTTCACGTGTGACTGGGAGGCTGGAAATGGTGTACTATCAGACCTGAGAAAGACAGTCAACAACAAATGGCGGAAGCATGGATATTACTCTGAGGTATAGGAAGTTGGCAACCCCAGAGCAAGGCAAGTATGCTACCTGAGTCATGCACATCAGTAACTACACACCATTGCCTCTACAGGATTATATGAACTTTTACTAAACCTGACTAGGGAAGATCATTACACCTACTGTACAGCTCGCGACCTTGTTACCACCGAGCTGACACCGAGACACCGCTGTCTCAGGAAATCTTCCCTATCGATTTTATCAATTCCTGTTACTATTTTGTATGTAGTGATCATATCACCTCTTTTTCTTCGGTCTTCTAGTTTTAGCATATTTAATGCCTCTAACCTCTCCTCGTAGCTCTTGCCTTTCAGTTCTGGGAGCCACTTAGTAGCATGTCTTTGCATCTTTTCCAGTTTGTTGATGTGCTTCTTAAGATATGGGCACTACAGAACCGCAGCATATTCTAGCTTTGGCCTAACAAAAGTCGTGAACAATTTCTTTTCGCCATCCATGTATTTAAAAGCAATTCTGAAGTTAGAAAGCGTGGCATAGGCTCCTCGCACAATATTCTTTTTGTGGTCCTCAGGTGATAGTTTTTTATCTAGAACCACCCCTAGATCTCTTTTTTTATCAGAATTCTTTAAAGATTTCTCACATAATATATAGGTTGTGTGGGGTCTGTGTTCTCCTATTACACATTCCATAACATGGCATTTATTAACATTAAATTCAATTTGCCAAGTGGTGCTCCATATACTTATTTTGTCAAGGTCATCTTGAAGGGCATGACAATCATCTATGTTTCTTATCCTTCCTATTATCTTAGCATCATCAGCAAACATGTTCATATAATTCTGTATACCAACTTGTAGATCATTTATGTAGACAACAAACATCACTGGTGCAAGAACTGAACCCTGTTGTACTCCACTTGTGACATTTCTCCAGTCCGATACATTGCCTCTGATCACAGCCCTCATTTTTCTATCAGTCAGAAAATTTTTCATCCATGTTAGAAGCGTACCTGTCACTCCTCCAATATTTTCCAGTTTCTAGAACAACCTCTTATGTGGAACTCTGTCGAAAGCCTTTTTTAGGTCCAGATAGATGCAGTCAACCCAACCATCTCTTTCCTGTAATATCTCTGTTGCTCGATCATAGAAACTGAGTAAATTCGATACACAAGATCTTCCAGATCGAAAACCATACTGTCTGTCTGATATTATATAATTTCTCTCCAGGTGTTCTACCCATTTAGATTTAATTATTTTTTCCAATATTTTGACTATTACACTTATCAATGATACCGGTCTATAATTAAGGAGGTCTTCCCTGCTTCCAATTTTGTAGATTGGAACTATGTTAGCCTTTTTCCACACATCAGCTACAACTCTTGTAAACAGGGATGCCTGAAAAATCAGTTGAAGAGGAATGCTGAGCTCATGTGCACATTCTCTCAGAACAAATGGTGAAACTCCATCTGGACCAACTGCTTTGTTCTTATTTAGCTCCTTGAGCATTTTTTCCACTTCGTCCCTAGACACCTCTATGTGCTCTATGTTGTTCTCTGGAATTCTTATTGTATCTGGTTCCCTGAAGATTTCATTTTGTACAAACACACTTTGGAACTTTTCGTTTAATGTTTCACACATTTCCTTTTCATTTTCCGTGAATCTATTTCCCATTTTCAACCTCTGAATATTATCCTTTACCAGCAATTTGTTGTTTATGAATTTATAGAATAGACCTGTTTCTGTTTTACATTTGTCTGCAATCCCTTTTAAAAATTTCTTTCTGCCTCTCTCCTCACTGCCGTGTAGTTGTTTCTCGCATCTTTGTATTGCTGGTATGTTTGGGGGTTTGGCCTCTTTCTGTGTTGATTCAATTTTTGTGTCTTTTGGTCTCTGGCCCTCTCGCACTTACTGTTGAACCAATCCTGTTTCCTAGTTCTGCTTCTCTGTTTTGGTAAAAAAAATTTTGTGCCTATATCATATATTTCACAAAACTTGACATACATCTCATTCACTTCCTTGCTTAGCAACAAGTCTGTCCAATTATACTCACTAAAATTTTTTCTAAGGTTGCCATAATGTCCTCTCCTAAAGTCAGGGTTTTCAATTGCAATTGCACACAAACACACACACACAATTGTGTGTGTGTGTGTGTACTCACCTATTTGTACTCAGCTATTTGTGCTTGCGGGGGTTGAGCTTTGGCTCATGGGTCCCGCCTCTCAACTGTCAATCAACTGGTGTACAGATTCCTGAGCCTACTGGGCCCTATCATATCTACACTTGATACTGTGTATGGAGTCACCCTCCACCACATCAGTGCCTAATGCATTCCTTCCGTTAACTACTCTGACACTGAATAAGTTCTCTTTAACGTCTCTGTGGTTCGCGTTCCACCAGTGTTGAATAGTTTGTCCTTGTTTACCCGGTCGAATCCCCTGAGGATTTTGTATGTTGTGATCATGTCTCCCCTTACTCTTCTGTCTTCCAGTGTCGTAAGGTGCGTTTCCCGCAGCCTTTCCTCGTAACTCATGCCTCTTAGTTCTGGGACTAATCTAGTGGCATACCTTTGGACTTTTTCCAGCTTCGTCTTGTGCTTGACAAGGTACGGGCTCCATGCTGGTGCCGCATACTCCAGGATTGTTCTTACATATGTGGTATACAAGATTCTGAATGATTCCTTACACAGGTTCCTAAGTGCTGTTCTGATGTTAGCCAGCCTCGCATATACTGCAGACGTTATTCTTTTTATGTGGGCTTCAGGAGACAGATTTGGTGTAATATCATCTCCTAGATCTTTCCCTCTGTCCGTTTTATTAAGTACTTCATCTATTATTCTGTATCCTGTGTCTGGCCTCCTGTTTCTACTGCCTAGTTTCATTACTTTACATTTACTCGGGTTGAACTTCAACAGCCATTTGTTGGATCATTCACTCAGTCGGTCTAGGTCATCTTGTAGCCTCCTACTATCGTCCTCACTTTCAATCTTCCTCATAATTTTTGCATCATCGGCAAAC
Organism: Procambarus virginalis; assembly: GCA_020271785.1. Classification (NCBI taxonomy): domain Eukaryota; kingdom Metazoa; phylum Arthropoda; class Malacostraca; order Decapoda; family Cambaridae; genus Procambarus; species Procambarus virginalis. The sequence goes on along the minus strand of WNGS01107842.1, from coordinate 68,536 downwards.
ATTGAGAGAAACGATTCTATACCCTCTGGGAGCTCATTTACATATATCAAAACAGTATAGGTCCAAGGACTAACCCCTGCGGGACTCCACTCGTAACGTCTCGCCAATCTGAGACCTCACCCCTCACACTGACTCGTTGTCTCCTGTTGCTTAGGTACTCTTTTATATAATGGAGTACCTTCCCTTTCACTCCAGCCTGCATCTCCAGCTTTTTCCCTAGCCTCTTGTGTGGCACTGTATCAAAGGCCTTCTGACAATCCAAAAATATGTAGTCTGCCCACCCTTCTCTTTCTTGCCTTATTTTTGTTGCCTGGTCGTAGAATTCAAGTAACCCTCTGAGGCAGGACCTGCCATCCCTGAACCCATGTTGATGCTGTGTTACAAAGTTCTTTCGCTCCAGATGCTCCACTAGCTTTCTTCGCACAATCTTCTCCATCAGCTTGCATGGTATGCAGGTTAGGGACACCGGGCTGTAATTCAGTGCCTCCTGTCTATCCCCTTTCTTGTATATCGGGACTACATTAGCTGCTTTCCAAATTTCTGGCAGTTCCCCTGTTGCCAGAGATTTGTTATACACTATGGAGAGTGGTAGGCACAGTTCTTCTGCTCCTTCCTTAATATCCAAGGGGAGATTCCATCTGGGCCTATAGCCTTTGTCACATCCAACTCTAGTAAACACTTCCTTACTTCCCCGCTGGTAATCTCAAAGTCTTCCAGTGGTTCCTGGTTAGCTATTCCCTCTCTTACCTCTGGAGTTTCTCCTTGCTCTAAGGTGAATACCTCCTGGAATTTCTTATTTAGTTCTTCACACACTTCCTTGTCGTTTGTTGTGAATCTTTTTGCCCCTATCTCTAATTTCGTAACCTGTTCCTTTACTGTTGTTTTTCTCCTGATGTGGCTATGCAGCAATTTAGGCTGAGTCTTTGCCTTGCTTGAGATGTCATTTTCGTATTATCTTTCTGCCTCTCTTCTCATCCTGACATATTCATTTCTGGCATTCTAGTATCTTTCTCTGCTCTCCAGTGTCCTGTTATTCCTATAGTTTCTCCATGCCCTTTTACTTTGCTGCTTAGCTAGCCTACATCTCTGATTAAACCATGGGTTTCTCATCTTTATTTCACTGTTTTCCTTTTGGACTGGGACAAACTTGTTTGCTGCATTCTTGCACTTCTGTGTGATGTAGTCCATCATATCTTGGACCGTCTTTCCCCTGAGCTCTGTTCCCAATGCTATTTCTGTTAAGAATTTTCTTATCTCCTCATAGTTTCCCATTCGGTATGCTAACCTTTAGGGTTCGGTTTTCCTCCTCGAGTTCAATAACCCTTCTTCAACCAAGTACTCAAACACCAGTACACTGTGGTCGCTCATTTCTACTGGGGCCTCAAAACCGATTTCTCTTTTTTTTTTTTTTTTTTTTTTTGTAAGATATATACAAGAGTTGTTACATTCTTGTACAGCCACTAGTACGCGAAGCGTTTCAAGCAGGTCCCTGGAATACGATCCCTGCCGCGAAGAATCGTTTTTTCATCCAAGTACACATTTTACTGTTGCGTTAAACAGAGGCTACAGTTAAGGAATTGCGCCTAGTAAATCCTCCCCGGCCAGGATACGAACCCATGACATAGCGCTCGCGGAACGCCAGGCGAGTGTCTTACCACTACACCACGGAGACTGTTGTCTCCGTGTCTTATGTCGGAGTCGTTCAGAGTGAAGACCAGGTCGAGTCTCGCTGGTTCGTCATTTGCTCTCATCCTTGTGGGTTCTCTGACATGCTGAGTTAAAAAGTTTCTAGTCACCACCTCCAGTAGTTTGGCTCTCCACGTATCCTCGCCTCCATGCGGTTCCTTGTTCTCTCAGTCAATCCTTCCGTGATTGAAGTCCCCCATGATGAGCAGGTGGGATCTACTTCTACAGGCAGCAGAGGCTGCCCTCTCAATTATAGTGTTAACTGCCATGTTGTTGTTTTCGTCCTCTTGACTGGGTCTTCTGTCATTTGGCGGAGGGTTGTATATTACAGCTCCTACTATTCTTTGTCCTCCCATTGTCATGGTGCCTGCTATGTAGTCACTGAACCCCTCACAGCCCGGGATAGCCATCTCCTTAAAACTCCATTCCTTTCTCATGAGTAGGGCCACTCCACCTCCTCCCCTACCTTCCCTCTCTTTCCTTATTACTAGAGAGAGAGAGAGAGAGAGAGAGAGAGAGAGAGAGAGAGAGAGAGAGAGAGAGAGAGTGAGAGAGGGAGGGCAGGGTGGGGGGAGGAGGAAGGTAGTATGGGAGGGGGGCGGATATGGTCACTTCAGGTCAGGTGGTCAGGTGGTGGGAGAGGGTGAGGTAGATGGGGGGGGGGGTCCCACTGTGTGGGAGGGTTTTGGGGGTAGGTGTGAGGAATATCTGGTATGCTACAGAAGAAGAGAGAAAGTGGGGGGGGGGGGATAATGTATGTGTGTGTGTGTGTGTGAATGTGCGAGTGTGTGTGTGTGTACTCACCTAGTTGTACTCACCTAGTTGTGCTTGCGGAGATTGAGCTCTGGCTCTTTGGTCCCGCCTCTCAACCGTCAATCAACAGGTGTTCAGGTTCCTGAGCCTATTGGGCTCTATCATATCTACACTTGAAACTGTGTATGGAGTCAGCCACCACCACATTACTTCCTAATGCATTCCATTTGTCAACCACTCTGACACTAAAAAAGTTCTTTCTAATATCTCTGTGGCTCATTTGGGCACTCAGTTTCCACCTGTGTCCCCTAGTGCGTGTGTCCCTTGTGTTAAATAGTCCTTATCAACCTTGTCGATTCCTTTGAGAATCTTGAATGTGGTGATCATGTCCCCCCTAACTCTTCTGTCTTCCAGCGAAGTGAGGTTTAATTCCCGTAGTCTCTCCTCGTAGCTCATACCTCTCAGCTCGGGCACTAGTCTGGTGGCAAACCTTTGAACCTTTATGTGGTATACAAAATTCTGAATGATTCTTTTCACAAGTTTCTGAATGCCGTTCGTATGTTGGCCAACCTGTTTTGTGAGTGTGTGTATGTGTGTGTGTGTGTACTCACCTAATTGTACTCACCTAATTGTGCTTGCGGGGGTTGAGCTTTGGCTCTTTGGTCCCGCCTCTCAACTGTCAATCAACTGGTGTACAGATTCCTGAGCCTACTGGGCTCTATCATATCACCATTTGAAATTGTGTATGGAGTCAGCCTCCACCACATCACTTCCTAGTGCATTCCATTTACTAACTACTCTGACACTGAAAAAGTTCTTTCTAATGTCTCTGTGGCTCATTTGGGTACTCAGCTTCCACCTGTGTCCCCTTGTTCGCGCCCCTCCAGTGTTGAATAGTTCATCCTTGTTTACCCGGTCAATTCCCCTGAGGATTTTGTAGGTTGTGATCATGTCCCCCGTTACTCTTCTGTCTTCCAGTGTCGTAAGTTGCATTTCCCGCAGCCTTTCCTCATAACTTATGCCTCTTAGTTCTGGGACTAGTCTAGTAGCATACCTTTGGACTTTTTCCAGCTTCGTCTTGTGCTTGACAAGGTACGGGCTCCATGCTGGGGCCGCATACTCCAGGATTGGTCTTACATATGTGGTGTACAAGATTCAGAATGATTCCTTACACAGGTTCCTGAACGCCGTTCTGATGTTAGCCAGCCTCGCATATGCCGCAGACGTTATTCTCTTTATGTGGGCTTCAGGAGACAGGTTTGGTGTGATATCAACTCCTAGATCTTTCTCTCTGTCTGTTTCATTAAGTACTTCATCACCTATTCTGTATCCTGTGTCTGGCCTCCTTTTTCCACTGCCTAGTTTCATTTCTTTGCATTTACTTGGGTTGAATTTCAACAGCCATTTGTTGAACCATTCACTCAGTCTATCTAGGTCATCTTGTAGCCTCCTACTATCATCCTCTGTTTCAATCCTCCTCATAATTTTTGCATCGTCGGCAAACATTGAGAGGAACGAATCTATACACTCTGGGAGATCATTTACATATACCAGAAACAGTATAGGTCCAAGGACTGCCCCCTGCGGGACTCCACTTGTAACGTCTCGCCAATCTGAGACTTCACCCCTCACACAGACTCGTTGTCTCCTGTTGCTTAGGTACTCCTCTATCCTCCGGAGTACCCTCCCTTTCACTCCAGCCTGCATCTCCAACTTTCGCACTAGCCTCTTGTGTGGCACTGTATCAAAGGCTTTCTGACAATCCAAAAATATGCAGTCTGCCCACCCTTCTCTTTCTTGCCTTATTTTTGTTGCCTGGTCGTAGAATTCAAGTAACCCTGTGAGGCAGGACCTGCCATCCCTGAACCCATGTTGATGCTGTGTTACAAAGTTCCTTCGCTCCAGATGCTCCACTAGTTTTTTTCGCACAATCTTCTCCATCAGCTTGCATGGTATGCAGGTTAGGGACACTGGCCTGTAGTTCAGTGCCTCCTGTCTATCCCCTTTCTTGTATATCGGGACTACGTTAGCTGCTTTCCAAATATCTGGCAGTTTCCCTGTTGCCAGTGATTTTTATACACTATGGAGAGTGGTAGGCACAGTTCTCTCGCTCCTTCCTTTAGAACCCATGGGGAGATTCCATCTGGGCCTATAGCCTTTGTCACATCCAACTCTAGTAAACACTTCCTTACTTCCCCGCTGGTAATCTCAAAGTCTTCCAGTGGTTCCTGGTTAGCTATTCCCTCTTACCTCTGGAATTTCTCCTTGCTCGAAGGTGAAGACCTCCTGGAATTTCTTATTCAACTCCTCACACACTTCCTTGTCATTTGTAGTGAATCCTTCCGCCCCTATCCTCAGTTTCATAACCTGTTCCTTTACTGTTGTTTTTCTCCTGATGTGGCTATGCAACAATTTAGGCTGAGTCTTTGCCTTGCTTGCGATGTCATTTTCGTATTGTCTTTCGCCTCTCTTCTCATCCTGACATATTCATTCCTGGCATTCTGGTATCTTTCTCTGCTCTCCAGTGTCCTGTTATTCCTATAGTTTCTCCATGCCCTTTACTTTGCTGCTTAGCTAGCCTACATCTCTGATTAAACCATGGGTTTCTCATTTTCATTCTCTGTTTTCCTTTGGGACTGGGACAAATTTGTTTGCTGCGTCCTTGCACTTCTGCGTGATGTAATCCATCATATCTGGAGCCGTCTTTCCCTGAGCTCTGTTTCCCATGCTATTTCTGCCAGAAATTTTCTTATCCCCTCATAGTTTCCCTTTCGGTATGCTAACCTTTGGTTCGTTTGAGTACTTGGTTGAAGAAGGTTTATTGACCTCGAGGAGGGATACTG
>WNGS01107842.1:44341-58976 GCA_020271785.1 Procambarus virginalis | reverse complement strand
AGGGTGTTAACAGCACTAAATAATTTGTCTCTGAGCAATGCAGGAGATGTAGGGTCTCTCATGACTTGAAGGCAAAAAGTTGGTGTTAACTTGCATTATTCTCTCTTGTATGGTTGGAAGCTTCAATTCTTCCCGCATGTTGATGATTCTTGTGCATCTTGGGGCACCAAGAACTTATCTTCATGGCCTCATTCTGTACTACTTCAATTTCTCCAACACGAGGAGGGAATAATTAATTAAGTGCAGAGCATTATAATCAACGAGAGGTCTACCAAACATCATATAGAATAGTCTAGCTTATTTAATATTGATACCAATATTCCTACCAGTAAGTGTTTTCAATGGTTTTAGTCTTTCTTTTAACCTACAGAGTAGATCATTTACAATGTCACTGTTAATAATACCAACTCCAAGGTATTTGTGCTGCCAACACGTTTCAATGTTCTGGTTGTTGACCTTGAAAGTTATAGGGACACGAGTATTCTCTCGGGGATGGAGAACTCTTGATTTAGTTATATAGATAACAAGACCACATTCAATGCTTTTAGCAGCGAATGAATCAAGTTGAGCTTGCAGTCTAGTTTGGGAATTTGCAACATTGCATATATCATCGGCATAAACAAATGACGGCTTCATCAGGTAGTGTGGAATATCAATTGTTAATTTATGCATCAGAACATTGAACAGTGTAGGACTTAGCACTCCACCCTGGAGTGTAACCCAACTCAAAGCGTGCACAAAGTTTACTTTTGACCCCCTTGAAAAGGACTCCTTGAAAACTCCATTCCTTTCTCCATTGAGTAGGGCCACTCACGTCACCTCCTCCCTACCTTCCCTCTCTTTCCTTATTACAATGTAGTCCTGGGGAAACACCGCATTCGTTATGATTCCTGAGAGTTTTATTTTGTTTGTTTGTTTGTGTGTGTGTGTGTGTGTGTGTGTGTGTGTGTGTGTGTGTGTGTTGTGTGTGTGTGTGTGTGTGTGTGGTGTGGTGTGTGCATGCAGGATCGATCTGTAAGTTTTGGATCCCGCCTATCTAATTCTAATGTAATGTCTAATGTACTGAATCCCCACATATTTTCTTTTATTACAGCTACCATTCATATGCGTGCTCTCTCCTCTCTCCTCTCTCTCTCTCTCCTCTCTCTCTCTCTCTCTCTCTCCTCTCTCTCTCTCTCTCTCCTCTCTCTCTCTCTCTCTCTCTCTCTCTCACATTGAAACATTTTCACTACACATGAACTTTGAATTTTTATAACTGATTCTATATATATCAATCTTTTTGCTACTCAATCATTGTAATTCTGCATTGTCAACATAGCCAATCTGTATCAATGTAATAATTTCATTACACATGAAGTACATCACTTGTATGGTCGATTCTTAAAACTGGCCCTGCGAGATCTCTTACATAGTGCTAAGTTTGACATAACTGGATTTTAAACTTAGACAACTCATTCGAGTCATATAGACAGACCTCTATATCATTATATATACCGACTTCACTGTGCATGCCGAGGTTGTCAACATATTATGTCACAGGTGTGGAGTGTACATACACCTTCCGTACAGTCCCGGGACGCCCAGGCCTGGAAGGTGGCCTCCTGGACGCCTCACCAAGGCCTCACCCTCACCTCCAGCCTACCGCTCTTCCCAGACAAGTTCTCCAGGTGAGCGTCCACAAGTTGTTAGAAATGAGATTTAGTCTTTATTCAAGTTAATGTATTTATTTGTATATAAGCTGACTCTTTATAATAATGATAATAATAATTAATAATAATAACTAATAATAATAAAATAATAATAATAATATAATAATAAGTAATAATAATTATAATGAAAAAAAATAATATACTAATAATAATTATAATGAAATAAATAATATTACTAATAAAAATTCTAATTATAATAATAATAATAATAATATAATAATAATAATATAATAATAATAATAATAATAATGTAATAATAATAATTCCATGATTGAGAAAGAAACATTGGTCCTGGTGAGCGCTGGGCAACATTTTGATATCAATTTGGCACATAATGGTCATTCAATTTTGGTCAATTTGAACCAAAATCCTCTAAAATTTCTAGCACAATTCCATGAGAAGAATCTCAGATTAATCAAATGTAGTCTTCACCTCCAGCAGTAATCCCTTATAATGAACACATTAAAGGAGTAGAAAATGTGGTAGCAGATGAGTGCACCTGAACACAATTCGTTTAGGAGGTCACCCTAAATGACATTGAAGGAAGGTCGGTGACAATGCCCTCTGTTGAGGGAGGTGACGATATCAACGTCATCTATTGACTGCACCCGACCACATTTTCTGTTCCCCGGTGAATGGCTGTCATCATATGTTATCCCTGTGTAGTTACTGCTCTTGGCTGCTAGAAATTCCGTAGAAATAGTGAGGAAGGTATCTTGGCCACCAGGCATCAGTTCACCCAGGGCAGTCCAGAACTCAAGACATGTTCCAGCGAGAACAAGTGGCTGAGTCGGTGTAGACTGTACCTTGTTAGTAATATTGTGAGGTATTAGTGGTTGGACGACGTACCCGTGATAGGCCAAGTTGAGTTACGAGATGGAAGTACAATCTATCTGTTAAGGCTAGTTGTAAGCGTGTGTGGAGTTCTGCCAGTGAGTTGCTGGAGATCCCTGCCAGTGTGTTGCTGAAATTCTGGCAGTGCGATGCTGGTGACCTCAGCCAGCAGCCAGAGTTCTGCTACCATGTTGCTGGATCCTTTTGCTACTGTTGCTGAAGAACCCTGCAAGCGTGTTGTGTGGGTAGAGAAAGGGGTGTATATATATATATATATATATATATATATATATATATATATATATATCTATATATATATCTATATATGCAAACAAGCTGAATGGTCCCCAGGACTAGATACAACTGAAACTCACACCCCAGAAGTGACTCGAACCCATACTGCCAGGGAGCAACGCAACTGGTATGTACAGGGATGCCTTAAACCACTTGACCATCACGACCGGACAAAAGGGAAGTGATAGCCGAGGCTATATGAACCACTTCCCCGCCGGCACTCGGTTGGTTAATCTTGGGCATAGCATTTTATCAAATCACCTCATTTTTTGGGGGCAAGCACGTGAGGAACACAAATGCAAACAAGCCCTGAATGGTCCCCAGGACTAGATACAACTGAAAACTCACACCCCAGAAGTGACTCGAACCCATACTGCCAGGAGCAACACAACTGGTATGTACAGGGATGCCTTAAAATATTGACCGGTGCCGATATACCACTCACTCCTTTATGATAAATGGCTGGGAACAATGCTTACAATTCCTCATACTTAACATCCTTTTAAGTGCAATTTACCTATCTCTGATATTCCTTTTATCTGTACCCCACCATTCAAGTATCATACACACCTGTCACCAAGAAAGATAATGAGAATCTTGCTCTTCTCAAAGCTGTCACTCTTGAAACAATTGCCTCCTCCATCGAGGGTTTAAGATCTCACGAGCACTGTGCCTACACCGACGGCTCAGTCCAATCCTCTACTGGACGGACTGCAGCAGCATGTAGGTTTTATAGAAATATATTTGCACAAAGACTGTCAGTGTCAGGTTAAACAACTGGCTGACCTCCACACAAGCAGAACTAGCAGCATTACACTTAGCTACCAGTACATTAAAAAACATTGGAGGAGGAATAATATTCTGTATTCAAAGTCTGCTCTTCAAGCAATCGAAAACTTCTCTTGGAAGATCGATAGCAAGAACCTCATACTCCCAATTGTAAATGACCTAATTGATGCACAGAGTAAAGGGTCTCGAATTTCCTTTGTATGGATACCTTCACACATAAATAAACCCATCATAATGAAACAGACTTGCAGCCAAATTAGCGTGTAACAAGTTTGAAGTTGACTTAGATCTAGGTATCCCCATCTCTGCTGTCAAAACTACATTGATCCAAACATTCAGATCTGATAGGAAAGAACTTACTGACTCCCAACGACCTGAAAGTACTAGTATAAAAAGCTATGATTTGTTCAGATCTGAAACCTACATCTATGGGCAGCACAAAACGTCCACTAGACTGTGCGACACAGTGGTTGCAAGGATCAGGTTGGGTTACCGTTACCTGTGGCAGGTGGCTGCAGGTGACGGATCTCCCAATCCTGAGCACTCCAGTTGCAAACTCTGTGAGCAGGAACTACGGCACGATCTCCCGCACTACATCACTGAATGCCCAGTTATTAGACCTTTCAGACCAGTTGGCATGAGGTACCTGGAGCTTTGCAATTACTTTATTCATTCTCGTATTCTTGAAGATATCCTCACAATGTACCCAAATTTGCCAGTGCAGGCTACTAAACATATGGCCCTGTATGACTAACCATCCTGCGAGATGGGGACCTTTATTACCACTGCTACCTTATTCAATCTTGTGTTGATGATATCCTCAAAATGCATCCGGAATCTGCCAGTGCAGACTGCTTATCACATGCCTCTGTATGACTAACCATCCTGTGTGATGGGGATTTTTTAGCATCAACTAGTTAGCTTTTTGACACACTGTACTCCACTTCATATAGTCTAGGGTAGCTGCACTAATGCAGATGTACCTAAGGAATTAATAAAAAAAAAAAGTTTCAAGGAGATGGTCATCCCGGGCTGCGAGGGATTCAGAGACTACATAACAGGCACAATAACAATGGGAGGACCAAGAATAGTAGTAGCAGTTATATATAACCCTCCACCAAATGACAGAAGACCCAGGCAAGAGTATGACAACAACAACAACATGGCAGTTAACACTATAATTGAGAGGGCAGCCTCTGCTGCCTGTAGAAATAGATCCCACCTGCTCATCATGGGGGACTTCAATCACGGAAGGATTGATTGGGAGAACAAGGAACCGCATGGAGGCGAGGATACGTGGAGAGCCAAACTACTGGAGGTGGTGACAAGAAACTCAAACAAACCCAGCAAAGCAAACCCAGCATGTCAGAGAACCCACAAGGATGAGAGAACATGACGAACCAGCGAGACTCGACCTGGTCTTCACCCTGAACGACACTGACATAAGAGAAATCGGTTTTGAGGCCCCAGTAGGAATGAGCGACCACACCACAGTGTATTGATGTTTGAGTACCTGATTGAAGAAGGGTTATTGAACTCGAGGAGGGATACCGAAACCAAAAGATTAGCATACCGAAAGGGAAACTATGAGGAGATAAGGAAATTCCTAACAGATATAGCATGGGAAACAGAGCTCAGGGAAAAGACGGCCCAAGATATGATGGACTACATCTCGAAAAAATGCAAGGACGCAGCAAACAAGTTTGTCCCAGCCCAAAAGGAAAACAGTGAAATGAAGATGAGAAACCAATGGTTTAATCAGAGATGTTGGCTAGCTAAGCAACAAAGTAAAAGGGCATGGAGAAACTATAGGAATAACAGGACACTGGAGAGCAGAGAAAGATACCAGAATGCCAGGAACGCAAGCAAGGCAAAGACATCGCAAGCAAGGCAAAGACTCAGCCTAAATTGCTGCATAGCCACATCAGGAGAAAATCAACAGTAAAGGAACAGGTTATGAAATTAAGGATAGGGGCAGAAGGATTCACTACAAACGACAAGGAAGTGTGTGAGGAACTGAATAAGAAATTCCAAGAGGTCTTCACCTTAGAGCAAGGAGAAATCCCAGAGATAAGAGAGGGAATAGCTAACCAAGAACCACTGGAAGAGTTTGAGATTACCTGCGGGGAAGTAAGGAAGTGTTTACTAGAGTTGGATGTGACAAAGGCTATAGGCCCAGATGGAATCTCCCTAGGATACTAAAGGAAGGAGCAGAAGAACTGTGCCTCCCACTCTCCATAGTGTGTAACAAATCACTGGCAACAGGGGAACTGCCAGAAATTTGGAAAGCAGCTAACGTAGTCCCGATATAAAATAACGGGGGTAGACAGGAGGCACTGAATTACAGGCCGGTGTCCCTAACCTACATACCATGCAAGCTGATAGAGGAGGTTGTGCGAAGCTAGTGGAGCACCTGGAGCGAAAGAACTTTGTAACACAGCATCAACATGGATTCAGGGATGGCAGGTCCTGCCACACAGGGTTACTTGAATTCTACGACCAGGCAACAAAAATAAGGCAAGAAAGAGAAGGGTGGGCAGACTGCATATTTTTGGATTGTCAGAAAGCCTTTGATTCAGTGCCACACAAGAGGCTAATGAAAAAGCTAGAGATGCAGGCTGGAGTGAAAGGGATGGTACTCCGTTGGATACAGGAGTACCTAAGCAACAGGAGACAATGAGTCAGTGTGAGGGGTGAGGTCTCAGATTGGCGAGACGTTACGAGTGGAGTCCCGCAGGGGGCAGTCCTTGGACCTATACTGTTTCTGATATATGTAAATGATCTCCCAGAGGGTATAGAATCGTTTCTCTCAATGTTTGCCGATGATGCAAAAATTATGAGGAGGATTGAAACGGAGGACGATAGTAGGAGGCTACAAGATGACCTAAACAGACTGAGTGAATGGTCCAACAAATGGCTGTTGAAGTTCAACCCGAGTAAATGCAAAGTAATGAAACTAGGCAGTGGAAATAGGAGGCCAGACACAGGATACAGAATAGGAGGTGAAGTACTTAATGAAACGAACAGAGAGAAAGATCTAGGAGTTGATATCACACCAAACCTGTCTCCTGAAGCCCACATAAATAAAATAACGTCTGCGGCATACGCGAGGCTGGCTAACATCAGAACAGCGTTCAGGAACCTGTGTAAGGAATCATTCAGAATCTTGTACACTAAATATGTAAGACCAATCCTGGAGTATGCGGCCCCAGCATGGAGCCCGTACCTTGTCAAGCAAAAGACGAAGCTGGAAAAAGTCCAAAGGTATGCCACTAGACTAGTCCCAGAACTAAGAGGCATGAGTTACGAGGAAAGGCTGCGGGAAATGCGCCTTACGACACTGGAAGACAGAAGAGTAAGGGGAGACATGATCACAACCTACAAAATCCTCAGAGGAATCGACCGGGTAAACAAGGATAAACTATTCAACACTGGTAAGACGCGAACAAGGGGACACAGGTAGAAACTGAGTACCCACATGAGCCACAGAGACGTTAGAAGGAACTTTTTCAGTGTCAGAGTAGTTAACAGATGGAATGCATTAGTAAGTGATGTGGTGGAGGCTGACTCCATACACAGTTTTAAATGTAGATATGATAGAGCCCAGTAGGCTCAGGAATCTGTACACCAGTTGATTGACAGTTGAGAGACGGGATCAAAGAGCCAAAGCTCAACCCCCGCAAGCAGAAATAGGTGAGTACAAATAGGTGAGTACACACATATACACACACACACACACACACACACACACTAGGGGGCCAGGTAGCCTGGTGGATAGCGCGCAGGACTCGTAATTCTGTGGCGCGGGTTCGATTCCCGCACCCGGCAGAAACAAATGGGCAAAGTTTCTTTCACCCTGAATGCCCCTGTTACCTAGCAGTAAATAGGTACCTGGGAGTTAGTCAGCTGTCACGGGCTGCTTCCTGGTGTGTGTGTGTGTGTGTGTGTGTGGTGTGAAAAAAAAAAATAGTTAGTGTAGTTAGTAAACAGTTGATTGACGGTTGAGAGGCGGGCCGAAAGAGCAAAGCTCAACCCCCGTAAATACAACTAAGTGAGTACACACACACAACCCTCGCAAACACAACTAGGTGACCACACACACTAACATAGTGGGGGACTAAAGAACAGGAAGATTCTGGTAGGACAGAATGGAATGGTAAGGACAGAGAGGCAATAAATGAAATACTAAAGGCGTTAAAGATGGAAGGGGCTGAACAGAGCCTTGAGAAGGTTGTCAGTTTAGGCTGGTACAGAAAGGACAGAGACCGCATGATAGAGAGAGTGTTTGCAAACGAGGCCACATTGAAGAAGATTCTAGCAAGGAAAAGCCATCTGTAATATGTGAAAGAAAACAAAAAAGTTTTCCTATAGAGGGACAGGACGAGGGAGGAGAGAGTCATGGAGAAAGACACAATGAAGAAGCGCAGAGTGAGAGAAGAAAACCAGGAAATCACAGCCCCCAACACAACATCCTCAGGGGTGAGGGGGGAACCCACAACCAACATCACAACATCAGAGGTGAGGGCAGTACCGCCACCCTCTTCTGTAGAGAGTCCCTCCCAACCCTGAACCCTAGCTGCCCCCACTAAATTCTCAATAAACCCTCCCTTCTCCTCACCTAATACCCACTGTGTCACCCCTCCCTCATTCACACCATTTTCCCCCTCCCCATTTCCCTCCCTTCCTCCCTCCCCCTTCATCCATACCCTTCATGTCTTCTCCTCCCCCTAACCCCCATATCCTCCATGTCCTACCTCCCTCCTTGCTCCATTCTCTCCCTGTACCCCAGTCGCTTGACCCCCACCCCTCACTCCAGTATTTACTGAGATCCTTTTAACCACCTCACAAATCTTCACACCTATGGAACAGCTGTCTCCATCAGCAGAACGCTCACCAAGAAGGAAACATGAAAAATGAACAGAGGAAAGTGAGCTTCGAGGCAATGTACACTAACATAGATGGGATTACAAATAAAGCAAATGAGCTTGGAGAATGGGTACTAGAGGAAAACCTAGACATAATAGCCCTCACAGAAACAAAGCTACAAGTAAACAAGTAAACAAATATAACAAGTAAACTTCGAAAATAGGCACTTAAAGAAAACCCAGACATAATAGCACTCACAGAAACATAAGAACATATGAATAAAGGTAACTGCAGAAGGCCTTGTGGCCCAGACGAGGCAGATCCACCCACTCCCACTCATATACATGTCCAATCCACGTCAGAAACAATCAAGGGACCCCACCTCCATCACGTATCATGGTAGTTGGTTCCACAAATCAACAACCCCTGTTACATTTGTCAGCATTAAACTGCATCTGCCAATCTGTTGATCATTTCAAAACCCTATTTAGATCGTTTTGAAGTGATAGTGAGTCCTTTTCCGTGTTTATTTCCCTTCAGATTTTTGTTTCATTGGCAAATTAGCAAATATTGCTGCTCAAACCTGAATCTAAATCTTTTATATATAATACGAATAACAGAGGTCCCAGGAAAGAGCCTTGAGGCACTCCTCTTACAACATTTTCACACTCTGACTTAACCCCCATTTACACTAAGTCTCTGTTTCCTTTGGTACAACCATGCCCTAAGAACAGAAGAAGAACATAAGAATAAAGTTAACTGCAGAAGGCCTACTGGCCCAAATGAGGCAGATTCTATTTATAACCACCAAATCCCATTCATATACATGTCCAATCCACGTTTGAGTGGTATTTGCAATAATCGATTCAAGTAACTTTCCCACAATAGACGATAAGCTAATTGGCCGATAGTTTGATGCAAGTAATCTATCTTCTTTCTTAAATATTTGTACCACATTAGCAACGTTCCACGATTCTGGCACTCTGCCTGACTCTAATGATTTATAAGAACATAAGAATATAAAAATAAAGGTAACTGCAGAAGGCGTTTTGGCCCATACGTTGCAGCTCCTATTTATAACCACCAAATCCCACTCATATACATGTCCAATCCATATTTGAAACAATCGAGGGAACCCCCCTCCTCCAAGTTACTCGGTAATTTGTTCAACAAATTAACAACCTCTGTTACCGAACCAGTATTTACCCATGTCTTTTCTAAATCTTAACTTATTCAATTTAAACCCAATGTTTCGTGTTCTGTCTTGTATTGATACTTTTAATACCCTATTAATGAACAAATCCACAAGGGGCGCTATGAGGGTTCGAACTTACGTCAAATTGCAACCGGGAGTGCTACTACCCCCACACGGATCCTTCAGCCTCTCCGAGACACAAACCAGGGTTTTACACAATTTCCCCATGAACTCGGGCTCTGTCAACAAGCTGTTCTACCTCTTAGCTCTAACTTCATAACACACAGAAATCACAACAGCGTGATACATCAAGTAAACAAATCCACAAGGGTCGTGATGAGGGTTCGAACTTACGCCCAGGATGATCCCAGACACGCCTTTTTCGATTGTGCCATGACATGGTTAAAAGAATTGCAACCGGGAGTGCTACTACCCCCACACGAATCCTGCAGCCTCTCCGAAACACAAACCAGGGTTTTACACAATTCCCCCATGTACCCGGGCTCTGTCAACAAGCTGTTCTACCTCTTCGCCCTTACTTCAGTTCACACAGAAATCACGAGGGTTCGAACTTACGCCCCTAATCCAACTTAATATACCACTCCGAATACCACGAGCCTCTATCTTTTTATTCAGGCTTTCATGTGGTACTGTATCAAAAGCTTTGCTAAAGTCAAGGTACGCAACAACACAAACCTTATCACTATCAACTGCCTCATCTATGCTGGTATAAAATGATAGCAAGTTCGTTAAACATGAACGTCCATTTGTAAAACCATGTTGTGAATCATTTATTAATTTATTTTTTCAAGATGAAGGCGAATGGTATTTGCAATTACCGATTCAAGAAACTTTTCCACAGTAGACGGTTAGCTAATTGGCCGATAGTTTGAAACTAGTGATCTATCTTCTTTCTTGATAATTGGAACCACATTGGCAACCTTCCTCGACTCCGGCACTCTGCCTGACTCTAATGATATATTAAATATGGTAGACACTGGCTCGCAAAGTTCCTCTTTGCATTCTTTAAGCACCCTGCCAAACACTTCGTTTGACCCTGGGGATTTGTTTGGCCTGAGTTTCACTATTTGTTTAATAACATCATCCCTGGAAACTGCTAAACTAGTCAACCTGTCCTCATCCTCACCCACATAGATTTGTTTGGGTGAAGACATAATTTTAAGTTCCTCTTTATTAAGTACAGAAATAAAATATTGATTATAAAATTACTCATCTCTGAGAGATGGTTGTGATGACCATATACATCCTGGTGTATATGGTCCAACAGCCGTTCTCACATCCAGAACCAACAGATGCCTCTTGATTCATCTCTTGTAATTTCGAACCCTTCCAAGGCCGCTTGGTTTACTGCCTCCTTTTCAAGCGGAGTGACATCGCCTCGTTCTATTGTGAAGACCTGGAACCTCTTGTTGAGATCTTCACACACCTCTATATCATTCTCTGCGTACCTGTCCTCAACTGTTCTATGTTTCTTCACCTGTTCCTTACCTGTTATTTTCGTCCTGATGTGATTGTGGAGTAGCTTTGGTCGGTCTTGGCTTTATTAGCTATATCATTTTAAATACTTTTTCTCTGCTTCTCTTCTCACACTAACATACTCCTTCCTGGTTCTCAGGTATCTCTCTCTGCTTTCTGGTGTTCTGTTATTTCGGAAGTTCCTCCACACCATTTTGTTCAGTTCCTTTGCATTCATACATGCCCTATTAAACCACGGGTTCTTTTGTTTCTCGGTTTTTTTCCTTTTGGGGCGGGATAAACCTCTTTACTGCCTCCTTACGCTTTTGGGTGACATAGTCCATTATATCTTGTGCAGACTTAGTTCTGAGTTCTGTGTCCCATGGTATATCCCATAGGAATTTCCTCATCTCCTCATAATTCCCCTTTCAGTACGCCAGCCCTTTGTTTTCTAGTTCGTTTTTGGGGAGATAAATCCTAGCTCTACCAGGTACTTAAAGGTACAACTTAACTTCCTTTATATCCGATTCATTTAGGGTAAATATCAGATCAAGCATAGCTGGTTCATCCACTCCTCTCATTCTTGTCGGTCCCTTAATGTGTTGGCTTAGAAAGTTTCTTGTTGCCACGTCCAGCAACATGTTTGTGTGTGTACTCACCTATTTATATTCACCTACTTATACTTGTTGGGGTTGAGCTCTGGCTCTTCGGCCCCGCCTCTCAACAGTCAATCAACTGATGTGCAGGTTCCTGAGCCTACTGGGCTCTATCATATCTACATTTGAAACTGTGTATGGAGTTAGCCTCCACCACATCACTGCCTAATGCATTCCACCTGTTAACTACTCTGACACTGAATAAGTTCTTTCTATCATCCCTGTGGCTCATTTGGGTACTCAGTTTCCACCTGTGTCCCCTTGTTCGCGTAGCACCCGTGTTAAACAATTTATCCTTATCTAACCGTCAATTCCCCTGAGAATTTTGTAGGTAGTAATCATATCTCCTCCTACTCTTCTGTCTTCCAATGTCGTGAGATAAATTTCTCGCAGCCTTTCCTCGTAACTCATGCCTCTTAGTTCTGGGACTAGCCTAGTGGCATACCTTGGAACTTTTTCAAGCCTTCGTATTGTGCTTAACAAGGTACGGGCTCCATTCTGGGGCCGCATACTCCAGGATTGGTCTTACATATGTGATATACAGGGTTCTGAATGATTCCTTACACAGGTTCCTGAAGGCAGTTCTGATGTTAGCCAGCCTCGCGTATGCCGCAGATGTAATTCTTTTTATTTAGGCATCAGGAGACAGGTTTTGTGTGACATCAACGCCTAGATCTTTCTCTCCGTCTGTTTCCTGAAGTACTTCATCTTCGATTCTGTATTCTGTGTCTAGCCTCCTGTTTCCATCGCCAAGTTTCTTTACTTTGCATTTTCTCGGGTTGAACTTTAGTAGCCATTTGTCGGACCATTCACTAGGTCCATTCACTGTCTAGGTCATCTTGTAGCCTCCTACTATCATCCTCTGTTTTAATCCTTCTCATAATTTTTGCATCATCAGCAAACAGTGAGAGGAACGATTCTATACCCTCTGGGAGATCGTTTACATATATCAGAAACAGTATAGGTCCAAGAACTGAACCCTGCGTTACTCTACCGGTGACGTCCCGCCAGTCTGAGACCTTGCCCTTCAGAGTGACTTGCTGTCTTCTGTTGCTAAGCTGTTGCTTAGTACCGCTCACTCTTGCCTGCATCTCCAGCTTTTTCACTAGCCTCTTGTGTGGTACTGTGTCAAAGGTTTTCTGTCAATCCAGAAATATGCTGTCTGCCCACCCCTCTCTTTCTTCCCTGATTTTTGTTGCCCGGTCGTAGAATTCATTTAATCCTGAGAGGCAGGACTTGCCATCTCTGAAACCATGTTCGTGTGGTGACACAAAGTTCCTTCGCTCTAGATGTTCGACTAGCTTTTTTCGCACAATCTTCTCCATCAGCTTGCAAGGTACGCACGTTACTCGGGCCTGTACTTCAGTGCCTCCTTTCTGTCCCTCCTCTTGTATATAGGGACTACATTAGCCACTTTCCAAATTCTTGGCAGTTCCCCTGTTGCCAGTGATTCGTTATACACTATGGAGCTTGGCAGGCACAATGCTTCTGTTCCATCCTTAAGTATCCAAGCGGAGATACCATCTGGGCCTATGGCTTCTGTCACATCCAACTCTAGTAAAAGCTTCCCTATTTTCCCACTGGTAATCTCAAACTCTTCTAGTGGATCATGGTTAATTACTCCTTCTCTTATCTCTGGAGCTTCTTCTTGGTCTAAAGTGAAGACCTCCTGGAATTTCATATTCAGAGTCCTCACATACTTCCTTGTCGTTTGTAGTTAATCCGTCTGCCCCTATCCAAAATTTCATTACGTGCTCCTTTACTGTTGTTTTTCTCCTGGTGGGGCTGTGCAGCAATTAGGTTGAGTCTTTGCCTTGCTGCGATGTCATATTCGTATTTCCCTTCTGCCTCTCTTCTCAACCTGCCATATTCATTTCTGGCACTCTGGTATGTTTCTCGCTCTCATGTGTCCTGTTATTTCATAGTTTTCCATGCCCTTTTACTTTGTGCTTAGCTATCTTTTAAGGTTTTCTTGAGATGATTTCGGGGCTTTTTAGTGTCCCCGCGGCCCGGTCTTCGACCAGGCCTCCACCCACAGGAAACAGCCCGTGACAGCTGACTAACACCCAGGTACCTATTTACTGCTAAGTATACAGGGGCATAGGGTGAAAGAAACTCTGCCCATTGTTTCTCGTCGGCGCCTGGGATCGAACCCAGGACCACAGGATCACAAGTCTAGCGTGCTGTCCGCTCGGTCGACCGGCTCCCTACGTCTCTGAATAAACCATGGGGGTTCTCATCTTCATTTTATTGTTTTCCTTTTGGACCGGGATAAACTTGTTTGCTGCCTCCTTACACTTCTGCGTGATGCAGTCCATCATATCTTGTGCCGTCTTATTCCTGAGCTCTGTTTCCCATGTTATATCTGTTAGGAATTTTCTTATCTCCTCATAGTTTCCCTTTCGGAATGCCAGCCTTTTGTTTTCAGTACCCCTCCTCAAGTTCAATAATCATTCTTCAAACAGGTACTCAAACGCCAGTACACTGTGGTCACTCATTCCTACTGGGGCCTCAAAACCGATTTCTCTTATGTCGGAGTCGTTCATAGTGAAGACTTGTATTGATATATTGAGGGTTGTATTGTAAGATTCCCTTAAACAGGAACATTACCATCTCCCTGCAGGATGGTTTGTGTCTGGTGATGGGTAGGAACTTCTTTCAGGCATTTTATTTCTTCCTTTGCTGCCTGCAGCTCATCCTGCAGTTTGGATACTGTGTGCTTCATAACCCTCAGTCCTTCCCTGAATTCACTCCACATGTGCTCGATTGTCCTAAACCAAGCTTCCTATCCCTCCTCTTCCCTATGTGAGAGAGAG
>WNGS01107838.1:0-11298 GCA_020271785.1 Procambarus virginalis | reverse complement strand
TCTTCGCCGTCTTGTTCCATTCGTTCTGCCAGACTTACGCATTCCTGGACGTGGACGTCTTTGCGTCAGCGTGGTCTCGGCGTCTCCCATTCTATGTGGTGCTCTTTCCTGCCTGAGAGGCTTTCGTGGTGGATGCCTTTCGGCAAGACCTGGTCGAGGTGGGTTACCTGTATCTCTTCCCCCGGTCCAGCTGTTGCTTCGAGTTCTGGCTTGTTTGGAGTCCTTCCCGATGAGAGTACACCTCGTGGCCCCTTGGTGGCTGGCCCGTTTTGTTTTCAGATGCTGCTTGATCGGTGTCCGAACCCGGGGCGTTTCCCACGACTCCACCTCTTTCAACAGGTTGGACTGGTTCGGTATGTGGCTGGTTCGGCCTTCTCCTCTGCTTTTCGCGTCTGGTCTTTTGATGCGGGTGTCACCATTTCTATGGTCATCAGGTGGCTTCATTGAGGGTGTCCCACCTGCGAGCTTCGGGAGACAGTATGTGGTTTCCTAGCATTTCTTTTCGCCTTTTTCTTGCTCTTCGTAGGTTGTCTTCTCCTTCGCATCGGGTTGTCTTGTCCTTTCCTGGTTTTTCAGGACCGTTAATTGATGCTTCTTACTGTCGCCTCTTATCATGCGGCGCTAACAGAGTCGCTCCGGCTTCCGTTCGAGGTGGACGTCACATCCGCCCCGTTCCGTATGCTTTCTCGTGCTTTGTTTCACCTCCGGCCTGCTCATGTGCCCCCCTTGAGCCGTCCTGGTCCTTGGTTAGGGCACTCTCTTATTTTTCCTCTCCTCGGTTTGTTGTAGCCCCTTCCGTTCAAGATTGTTTTTCTAAGGCCATAATTTTGTTAGCATTGGCCTCTGCGGGTCGAGTCGGGGAGCTTCCGGCTCTCCTCCGGCGCAGGGGTTTCTGCTCTTTTGGTCCTAGTGGTAGGTTTGTACGTTTGCAGCCTTCTCCGTCTTTCTGGCAAAGGCCGAGATGGATGCTTTCCGGAGGGGTCCTTAAGATATTGATGCTTGGTTGGTTCGGCCGGGGCTGCATTATGTGTTGTGTCCAGTTGCGGCTCTTCGCCATTGCCTGCGTATCGAGGCTGGGGATGCGCTTTGGGTTGATCCGATTTCCCTCATTCCCTGTTCCTGGGCTCGGGGCTCCCAGGTCGTCTGCAAGGTTCTTAACACTATCACACTCCGATGTCACCCTCTGTCGTCATTAATTTTCCTCTCGCGTCCACTTGGGTGCCGCGTATGTGCGTCAATCATTTTAAAATATTTGTTAAAAATTCAAATGTTATCCGATCAATCTGGGAGTGGTTTCAAAATGAGCGCCTTTAGATTGTGCACAATTTGGTACAATAATGACGATACAGTATAGCCTGACAATTGAGGTTAGAACACTTGAAAGATTTTAAATACTTTTGTGGTCCAAATTTTAAAATATTTGTTAAAATTCCATTTATTGTGCTATTATTATGGGACTAGTTTTAAAATGTGCACCTGTAGATTGTGAACAATTTGATACCAAAATGAAAGACGTAACACGAAAATTGATGTCAGAACACTGGAAAAATATAAATAATTTTGTGGTGATGAGCGTTCAAAATTTAAAATATTTGTTAAAATTCCATTTATTGTTCTATTATTATGGGACTAGTTTTATAAAACACGCCTTTATATAGGGGGACAATTTGATACCAAAATGAGAGACGTAACACAAAAATTGATGTTATCAAACTGTCTCCACTCGATTATCCGGACTATATGGAAAGGACCCCACAGCCGGATAATCGCGTTTTCCGGATACGAGTACTTTTTCACTTCTGAATCCAAAAGGAACCATTTCCAACAATTTTTATACCACACTCATGATTTGAATTGACACACACTAATTAGTGTGTGGGGCTGGGTGGGTGGTTAGCTGCCTAGCTGGTAGATGGACAGGGAAAGTGGATGGGCAGGCAGGGATAGGTGGGTTCAGGCAGGTGGGTTTTGGATGGGTGAATGCCAGACAGATGGGCTTGGTGAGTGAACAGGTTCGAGCAGGCAAGTGGGTGGGTGGGTGAGCAGGCAGGTAAGTGGGCTATCAGGCAGGTGGGTGAGTGGATTGGCAGATGGATAAGTGGGCGTGCAGGCAGGTGAGTAAACAGGTGGGTGGGCAGGGAAGTGGATGAAATCACAAGCCAGTCTTGTGTCGCATATTTTACTCACCAGTTCTGTGTCGCATATTTTACCCCACCAGTCCTCAGTCGTTTATTTTACCCACCAGTCCTGTGTCGTTTATTTTTACCCACCAGTCCTGTGTCGTTTATTTTATCCACCAGTCCTGTGTCACATATTTTACCCACCAGTCATGTGTCACATATTTTACACACACCAGTCCTGTGTCACATATTTTACACACACCAGTCCTATGTCACATATTTTACCCACCAGTCCTGTGTCACATATTTTACCCACCAGTCCTGTGTCACATATTTTACCCACCAGTCATGTGTCCCATATTTTACCCACCAGTCCTGTGTCACATATTTTACTCACCAGTCCTGTGTCACATATTTTACCCACCAGTCCTGTGTCCCATATTTTACCCACCAGTCCTGTGTCACATATTTTACTCACCAGTCCTGTGTCACATATTTTACCCACCAGTCCTGTGTCACATATTTTACCCACCAGTCCTGTGTCACATATTTTTCCCACCAGTCCTGTGTCACATATTTTACCCACCAGTTATGTGTCATATATTTTACCCACCAGTCCTGTGTCACATATTTTACCCACCAGTCCTGTGTCACATATTTTACCCACCAGTGCTGTGTCACATATTTTACCCACCACTCCTGTGTCACATATTTTACCAATCAGAGTTGTACAGCATTTTAGAAATAACCTAAGTATTGATTTAATGAATCAATATTTATCCATTGTATTTAACCCTTAAATTGCGCATCGCATCATATGAAGCTTTGGCCGACTTGCAGTAAATTGCGCATCGCATCATATGATGTTTTGGAGTACTACGCAAGATTTAAATGGCCCGCGGATACACGGGGTTCACCACACCTTCATCAGGGCTCTTGTAAACAGACACCATTTAAAAAAAAAAATCGTGGGCCAAATTCCCGGGTGATAGGGACCTCAGTATTGAGTGAGCTACCAAGCCTGATGCACGCAGCATGAGCTCACAGCACTGCTGTTCAGCTTGTGACCACAGCATCGCCTAAAAATGCCATAATATACTTGTTCACGCTATTATGTAGCGATGATATTATTACAGAAGACCCCTGACTGTGATAAAACTGACCAGGGTTCTGATATTAGCAGGATTGTGGTGATATTTAGCGCTGTGCTCCATGGAGGGAGGAGTAATGCTGTGGGAGGGAGGGTGCTGGTATTGTCTTCTGACTGTGTGTGGCCACCTTTTATTGACTGCACTCACCATACCATCTTAGTGGTTCGCTATGGTGAACACTAATGTAGATACTTATATATAACGTGTGTATAGAGGGTAAAAACAGCAATAGGAGAAGGTTGGGAGCTGCCATTTTGGTGATGGAGGTGGCGTCGTCTGCACGACTTATCATATTGTTTACTGGTGACCACTATGGTCTTTGGGCACCATACCAGTTTACTTGTACAAGTATGGTGAATAAAACAGGTAGATACTTATATATAATGTGTGTATATACCGTAATAACACCACAAACAGTATTGTTGTAGGAGAAATATTAGTGCGTCTGGCCTTTAGGGCAGCCGCCACCAGCTGACTGTGAGTAGCTACGTCTTTGTGCCTTTACTCACCGTACAAGCTTAGATGTATAGTTACGGTGAACAAAACATGTAAATACTTAAATATTACGTCTGTATATAAAAGCAAAAACAGTATGGTGGGAGGAGAATGGTGGCAAGTCAGGTGAGGTGAGGGAGGGAGGGAGTGGCAGCCAGTGGAGGGCTCCCACTGGCTGCCATTGCCACTCAGCATACAACTTAGTGGTTCGTTATGGTGAACACGAATGTAGATACTTATATATAGCGTCTGTATATAGTGAATAAAAGCAAAAACAATATTGTGGGAGGAGAATGTGGGTGAGTCAGGTGACTTGAGGGAGGGAGGAAGTAGCAGCCAGTGGCTGGCTGCCACTGGCACTGCCACTCAGCATGCCAACTTAGTGGTTCGTTATGGTGAACACGAATGTAGATACTTATATATAACGTTTGTATATAGTGAATAAAAGCAAAAACAATATGGTGGAGGAGAATGTGGGCGAGTGAGGTGTTGAGGGAGGGAGTGAGTGGCTGGCTGGGTTGTGGCGGTCACTCCTTGTTACTTTTTGACTCATAATAGGAACTTAGTGGTTCGTTATGGTGAACAAAACATGCAGATATTTATATATAAGCTGTGTATTTATATATAACCTGTGTATATAGTGTAATAACCAACAAAGTATTTGTTCACTGTTTGATGAACATAATTGAATCAACAATATGCATACCATATTTTTGAGTACAGCATTGATTCACTCATTTTATTATATAAATATATCACACTACAGTATTGAATAATATTACAGCAAAAAAACTATGAAAAATCAATCAGAGACATTGAAATAATTAGGTAATTATCTCTTTGTGGCAACTCCGGCCTGACAGCTGGCGTCGGGGATCGTCTGGGCGTCTGAACAAACCGTCTGGGACGCACGCTGAGTCAGCGCCTGTTTTTTGCCTGACTTCCCCGCCCTATAACGGGCAATATTTTACTTACGATTTTTTTATTATTTTTCCCATGATCAGTGAACACAAATTAACAGGTTAAGAAGAAAAAATATTTTTTTTTTTTTTGTATGCGCCTGTGGNAGCTGTCGAAGAAGCTAAAGTAGTAGATAAAATTGTTGGCCTCGTAGAAGTCTCACACCATAGAGAATGTGGTTGCGACTACAGGAGAATAGGCAGGTACTAAAAGGGAAAGATCGACCTTTGAGGATCACCCTAAACGGTGCAAACAGATGGAAAAGTACTAAGGAATGCTAGAAATTGCAAAGTGATGAGGTTGGGAAGGGGTGGTCGTTAGACGAGACTTTCAAAAGAGACAGAGAGACAACTGAAACTGAACTCGCCGAGGCAAAACGTTTAAATGAGACAGGAATGGAAGAAATCAATTCTTTTTTCTACAAAGTGTAGGGGTAGGCAACCAGTAAAGTGGTACATAAAGGCAAACCAATAAAATCAATAGAGAGAGAGGAGTGAAGAATAAGGAGAGGGGGAACAAGTTCCTGAAGATTGCATACCCAACATAGATGGAGTAAGGTCAAAGATACTGGAGTTAAGTGATATAATACAGCTGCAGACACCAGACATTGTTGCACTCACGGAGACAAAACTTGAAGATGTTATTTTAAATGAGGTCATATTCCCAAGGGCTACTCAATTTGGAGACGGGACAGAAAAATTAGGAAAGGCGGTGGCGTTGCTGTGCTGTAAAAGACCCTAAAGGTGAAGGAAATAATGACTGCCAATCCACAAGAAGTTGACATAATAGCACTAGAGATCTGCCATGAGGATGATAAACTAATGATAATAATGCATATAGTCCACCGCCAAGCAGCACATGGTCAAAGGAGGAGCTAGATAGTAAACGAGAAGGTCTTATACATAATGAGAGAGATTATAGCGAGAGCGGATAACGATAGATCACGACTGTTGATAGTGGTGACTTCAACTTGAAATCCATAGACTGGGAAGCATATGAAGCTAAAACAGAAGATTTTTGGACCTGTAGATTTGTAGACCTCATCCTGGAAACATTCTTGTATCAACATGTTAACAAGCTACGAGGATGAGGGAAGGGACGTTCCCTCCATGCTAGATTTGATATTTACCAGGAAGGAGGAAGAATATTTGACATTCAGTACCTTCCTCCCTTGGGTAAAAGTGACCATGTCTTTTTGGGAATAAAGTATGCAATGCGTTATAATCTGGAAGAAAATAAAGAGGTTGAAGCAGTTGAAAAACCTGACTTCAGGAGAGGACATTATGGCCACCTTAGAAATTTTTTTGTGGTAGTATAATTGGACAGACTTGATGCTAGGCAAGGAAGTGAATGAAGATGTATGTCAAGTTTTGTGAAATATATGATAAGGCACAAAAAAATTTATACCAAAACAGAGATGCAGAACTAGAAACAGGATTGGTTCATAGAAATGTGCGAGAGGGCTAGAGACCAAAGACACAAAAATGGAACCATACGGAAGAGCCGAACCCCCAAACATACCAGCGATACAAAGATGCGAGAAACACTACACGGCAGTGAGGGAGAGGCAGAAAGAAATTTTGAAAAAGGGATTGCAGACAAATGTAAAACAGAACCAGGTCTATTCTATAAATTCATAAACAACAAATTGCAGGTAAAGGATAATATTCAGAGGTTGAAAATGGGAAATATTCACGGAAATGAAAAGGAAATGTGTGAACACTAAACGAAAAGTTCCAAAGTGTGTTTGTACAAAATGAAATCTTTAGGGAACCAGACACAATAAGAATTCCAGAGAACAACATAGAGCACATAGAGGTGTCTAGAGACGAAGTGGAAAAAATGCAAAGGAGCTAGGTAAGAACAAAGCAGTTGGTCCAGATGGAGTTTCACCATGGGTTCTGAGAGAATGTGCACCTGAGCTCAGCATTCCACTTCAACTGATTTTTCAGGCATCCCTGTGTACAGGAGCTGTAGCTGATGTGTGGAAAAAGGCTAACATAGTTCCAATCTACAAAAGTGGAAACAGGGAAGACCCCTTAATTATAGACCTGTATCATTGACAAGTGTAATAGTCAAAATATTGGAAAAAATAATTAAAACTAAATGGGTAGAACACCTGGAGAAAACGATATAATATCAGACAGACAGTATGGTTTTCGATCTGGAAGATCCTGTGTAACGAACTTGCTCAGTTTTTTATGATCGAGCCACAGAGATTTTACAAGAAAGAGATGGTTGGGTTGACTGCATCTATCTGGACCTAAAAAAGGCTTTCGACAGAGTTCCCCATAAGAGGTTGTTCTGGAAACTGGAACATATTGGAGGAGTGACAGGTAAGCTACTAACATGGATGAAAAATTTCCTAACTGACAGAAAATGAGGGCCACGATCAGAGGCAAGGTATCGGATTGGAGGAATGTCACGAGTGGAGTACCACAGGGTTCAGTTCTTGCACCGGTAATGTTCATTGTCTACATAAACGATCTACCAGTGGGAATACAGAATTACATGAACATGTTTGCTGATGATGCTAAGATAATAGGGAAGATAAAGAAACCTAGATGATTGTCATGCCCTTCAAGAAGACCTGGAAAATAAGTATATGGAGCAACCCTTGGCAAATGGAATTTAATGTGAATAAATGCCATGTTATGGAATGTGGAATTGGAGAACATAGACCCCACACAACCTATAAATTATGTGAGAAATCTTTAAAGAATTCTGATAAAGAAAAGGATCTAGGGGTGGTTTTAGATAGAAAACTGTCACCTGAGGACCACATTAAGAACATTGTGCGAGGAGCCTATGCTACACTTTCTAACTTCAGAATTGCTTTTAAATACATGGATGGAGAAATACTAAAGAAATTGTTCACGACTTTTATTAGACCAAAGCTGGAATATGCAGCGGTTGTTTGGTGCCCATATCTTAAGAAGCACATCAACAAACTGGAAAAGGTACAACGACATGCCACTAAGTGGCTCCCAGAACTGAAGGATAAGAGCTATGAGGAGAGATTAAAGGCATTAAACATGCAAAAACTAGAAGATAGAAGAAAAAGAGGTGATATGATCACTACATTCAAAATAGTAACAGGAATCGATAAAATTGATAGGGAAGAATTCCTGAGACCTGGAACTTCAAGAACAAGAGGTCATAGATTTAAACTAACGAAACAAAGCTGCCGGAGAAATATACGAAAATTCAGTTTTGTAAACAGAGTGGTAGACGGTTGGAACAAGTTAAGTGAGAAGGTGGTGGAGGCCAAGACCGTCAGTAGTTTCAAAGCGTTATATGACAAAGAGTGCTGGGAAGACGGGACACCACGAGCGTAGCTCTCATCCTGTAACTACACTTAGGTAATTACACTTAGGTAATTACACACAAAAAAAAGTGTGTTTGTACAAAATGAAATCTTCAGGGAACCAGATACAATAAGAATTCCAGAGAACAACATAGAGCACATAGAGGTGTCTAGAGATGAAGTGGAAAAAATGCTCAAGGAGCTAAATAAGAACAAAGCAGTTAGTCCAGATGGAGTTTCACCATGGGTTCTGAGAGAATGTGCACCTGAGCTCAGCATTCCTCTTCAACTGAATTTTCAGGCATCCCTGTTTACAGGAGTTGTAGCTGATGTGTGGAAAAAGGCTAACATAGTTCTAATCTACAAAAGTGGAAGCAGGGAAGACCCCCTTAATTATAGACCGGTATCATTGACAAGTGTAATAGTCAAAATATTGGAAAAAATAATTAAAACTAAATGGGTAGAACACCTGGAGACAAATGATATAATATCAGACAGACAGTATGGTTTTCGATCTGGAAGATCCTGTGTATCGAATTTACTCAGTTTCTATGATCGAGCAACAGAGATATTACAGGAAAGAGATGGCTGGGTTGACTGCATCTATCTGGACCTAAAAAAAGCCTTTTGACAGAGTTCCACATAAGAGGTTGTTCTGACGCTAAGATACAAAAAACATGCCAGCAAAAGTGGGAATCAAGCAGACTGGATGGGCGAAAAACTCCGCCCAAAAGCAGAAAACCCAGGCAGGGGCAAACTGCCCCAGAACTGCTAGCAGGCATCCCCCACAGCCCCGAGAACCAGCAACAGAGGCCCCAGGGCAGAGCTGTCCTCCAAGCCCTCCGCTCCATTAAAAAAAAAGCAAGAGTCCATGGGAAAGGCAGCAAGAAAGGGCCGCTGGTAAGACCCAGAAGCCTTGGCAGGAGGAACAGGCTCGAAAACCTCCGTCCCCCAACCCAAACGGGGCAGCCCCCAAAAGCCGCCCGAGTCTCTGCCCTAACTAAACCCTGCCCCGACCCAGAAACCCGCAGACGGTTCGGAGCCGGGAACAGGGAGGGAAAAGGGGCGAACAACACCTAACCAAAACGGGGTGGCCTCGGGGCATCCGAGTGGGAAACCTACCTAGCATGTTGCAGCAACCTAACCTAGCTTGTTGCAGCAACCTAACCTAGCTTGCAACACAGACGCCGCCTGTACTCTGAACAGTAATAACATCAGGAGAGTACTGGAGAACAAGCAGAGAATCTCTCTCGCCAGACTCCGGGTCAAGGTGTCAGTGACCCAACAGGCAGCATGACGGAGGTAAAAGTGGCGACTGTCACCCGGAGACAAGGGCACAGCAACCAACGATCCCGTTCAAGACGGGTTGGTACCCGGAAGACACATTCAATGGTCCCCCGAGCCCAGACAGGGGTGTCCAGGGCCCGTAGGCTGACTGCTACGGGAAGCCCGGGCAAGGTGTTGCTAACTGGTTAAGAAACCCAAACATAACAAGAGGGTAGAGGATAACACTGATAACCCCTGCGACATATACAATCACAGGGGCCTAGCAGAGGGCCACCAAACACTACCAGTGGAACTATAGCCTCACTAGGCAGACCCCCACCAGGCTTGAAAATAAAAACAAAAGAAAAACCCCGCAAAAGTACACCGTCTCCAGAGGCAACAGGAACCGGCCGCCGCTTAGGTGGCAGGCTGTGCAACACCTTGACGCCCTAACCAGCACAGTACCAATCCCTACCCAGGGCCAAATAAGGGCCCCAAGCCCCAGCTGGCCACAAGGGCGTGGCAAATGCTGAGCAGCAAGAACCTCAACAGGAATGGTTCCCAAACGCCCCAGGGAAGATAACCCTGTTACGCAAGGGCAGTACTCACAGGGCGCTTAGGGAAGTCAACCATTAAGCACATGCAGCCCCGGCACTGATGAGGTACTCCTGGCCACCGCACAACACAACACACGGCAGTGAACGCCACACAAGGCAAACACCGCCTAGGAAACTGAGGCCAGAGAAGCGTCTATCCCAGATGACATTAGCTTACGAACTGAAGCTTGGCAGCCGGCGCGGTAGGTCCTGGGCTCCCCCCTCCCCCTCTCGGGGCGGGGAGGGCTGCACGGCTGTTTGTGTGATGTTTGCTTCTTTGCGATTGTAGGGAGTTTCTACCTCTCTGTTCGGTTTTTGTTTTAGTTTTTTTTTTACCATGTGGGGTTTGTTTTGTTATGCCTACCTTTCTGGGTGCCTAACCCCGGTCGATAGCAGATAAGGAAAACCCCAACCACAAAGGGGTTTTCCCAGGGCCATTGCTCCCTGAAACCTCTCTAAAGGGGCCAGGTTCTGGCGCTGGTCCCTGGTAGGTCTGAACTCCTTAGCTAATGTCCCGGTCTAATATAACATACATTAGCCCGATAAGCTCCAGGGAGCCGTAGGGGCTCCCCACAGAAAAGCTGTCTTAAGTTCTATACTGCTGTTCCACAAAAAAAATATATATTTTCTGAGTAAAAAAAAACAAGCGTTGAATGTAACGAAACACCATTTTCTGGGTGAATCCCAGAGGCGCCCTGGAGCTATCCAGGCTGATACGTATATCCCTAGACTTTGGCATCAGTCAGTGTGGATGGAGTTCTAGGCCTACTGGGGACCACAAGCCAGAACCTGGCCCCCCTCAGAGAGGCGCATGGAGCAATGGCCTATAAAAATGCAGATGTGATTTGGAGTATTCTATATCTGCCATCGACCAGGACAGGCACCCAGAAAGGTAAGCACCCCAAAACAAACCCCTATTCTGGTTAAAACAAAGAAAATAGCCAAACGACTGGACAGAATTCCCAGAATGAAAACTAGCAATCAAGTATGACATCACATCAGCTGCGCCACTTGTCTGCGCAGTTCCCCCAGTCCACAGGAGGGGGGAGCCCCAGACCCACTGCGCCAGCGTTCTAACCACTAGTTCTTTGGCTGGATGTCAAAAAAACACTAAAACTGCTGACCGGGGGGAGGGGGAGTTGCCAGGGAACCTCCGGGACTCGCCCAGAAAAAGTATCTCCCCATTGGGATTCACCCCAATGATTTCTGCCCACCCATTTGGGCAGAAAACTGCCCAAATGTTTGGGCACCCAGGTGCCCAAACATTTGGCAGAGCCAAAGGAACAAGTCGGCATTGACCGTCCATTCCGTAGACAGGGGAATGAAACGGGACAGGCCATCCGCCAGGACATTGAACACTCCCTGGACGTGAACGGCCAGGAGAGCTAAACCCCGCGAACTCA